>QTSX02005198.1:0-132412 GCA_014839935.2 Entomophthora muscae | reverse complement strand
ATGAATCTTCCCAGGTGTCTGAGCAACTAGCTCATGCGTGCTCACTTGGGCCAAAGGTTATCATCATGGACTTTGAGCTTGCTCAGTTCAGAGCCTTTGAGTCCACCTTCAATAGAGAAGTTCAGGGCTTCTTCTTCTATTTTAGGCAGGCCCTTGTCAAGCATCTCAAGAGCAAGAAGGAGCCTTTTGACAAGTACCTCAACAATAGTAAAGGGGAGTGCTGCTTTTCCATGACTCAGCTTGCTGCCTTGGCTTCTGTGCGGGCTGAGCATACTGGGCATGGCTTTGAGGCCATCCTAGAGGATGCTATCATTAAGAAGCACTCTAACATCTTTAAGGGATACCTTGAGTACTTTGAGAAGCAGTGGGTTGGCAAGAAGGTGCCTGTCAGGAGAGGAAAGAGCAGGGCCACTGCCCCTTGGAATGCCAGAGTGCCTGCATTGATGGGGAGATAAAGACTACCTTCAGCCTGTTGGTTTGGCATAAACACCTCAAAACCAAGTTTGGGGCCAACCCCAAATTCAACAAGTTTTTACTGAAGCTGCTGTAGAGGCAGGCCATGAATGTCTCTAAGTTCTGTGACCTTGTCAACCAGATGGCCCTCAAAAAGAAGAAGATTAAGGACCAGGACTACTAGGAGGATGTCCAGAAGATGATGAAGAAGTACAAGGTAGTAGAAATCAAAAAATACCTTGAGGACGTTGCCACTGCCCTTGCTGGTGGCTTCAATTAGCCCAGTAAACCTTACTTTGCCTATATTTTTTCACTTTTAAAATTTTTATTTTATTTATTCATTGGATAGTACTAATATTTTTTGCTATAAATGATAAGTTTCAGGTATAGTTTCAAGGTGGTGGTATAAGAATATCTTATATTTTTATTAATTTATCTGTAAAGTATGAGATATTTTCAGTTGTGCTTATATGAAGCATAATAAATAAATGTTATAGTTTTCTTATATTTTGAAGTTTTTAATATGTTATTTTACTGTATTTCTGTATGATTGGAATTTTAATTTTTTTGGGAATAAAAAATACTTTTATAAAAACTAGTATTTTTTACATAGTAAATTTAATATAATTGCTTATATATCATTATTCTTATTAATTATAGTATTTTTATTAAATTTTTGAGCTCTCTGGGTTATATTAGTATAAGATGTTAGTTTTAATTATTTTTTATTAAAAAATATTCATGTTAAAGTGTTAAGCTAATTATAAAAATGGCAACATCCATAAGACAACAATTTTAAAAACAAAATCTGCACTTTACTATAGTGTCAACATGGGCACTGTTGACATGGGCGCTGTTGCCACCAGGAGCACTTTAGGCCCAGTAAATTTTACAGAATATCCCATAATCCTGCCTAGTCAGAGTTCACCTTAGAAGAAATTCTAATTCACAACCCTAAAGCCCAAACCAGAGAACCTGAACATATTGGACATGAAGGTACCCGCTACACCAAGCAGCCCCTATTATTCTGAGACAAATATAACTATCTGCCAGCCTACTTAGTGCCCATGGCCCCACCTGTTACCCCACGGCCCAACTGCCCTCAAGAATCTGTAGCCGCCGCAGAATCAACCTCCACTCAACTATTTGGTATCCTCTTCATAACACTCACCAGCCTGATTGATTCTATGTTGCCCACCAATGGACCTTGGGACTTACTTGGAAAGTTGTTCTCCTATATTGTAAATTTAGCTTCCATCCTGTGGTGGGCCCTCCCCTCTGGGCCTGCGGGCAGTCTGCCCACAAGTTCTCCTGAACCTGCTACAGGATGGCTCCCTGATATCATCCCTAATATTATCTCTTTATACCACTTTTGTTAATTGCAGAGTCCACAACCCACACAACATGATTTCAAGCTCATCTCTCCAAAGCATACTTTTCATACTGATTGCATTGAAGCTGTTGGCCCCTTCTCCTGTTCTTGCTCTGGTTGTCAATTCATCCTAGTTGCTGTAGACCATTTCAGAAAATGGATTGAAGTCAGAACTACTAAGGATATCACTGCCAAAACTACATCCAATTCCCTACTCCAAGACATCCTTTATTGACATGGGTGTTCCTAAACCTTGCTATCTGATAATGGTACCAACTTTAAAGCCAGATTAATCACTTTCATTGTGAAAACTATGGGCACTTATTAATTCTTCTTGGCTCCCTACAATCCCTCCACCAATGGGACTGTTGAGAGCGCCAATTACACTCTGGTCACCATCATGAGAAAGCTCACTTTCTCCAATTCTGCTAATTGGTATATGTTCCTCCCAGCTGCTCTCTTTGCATACTGCCTAATCAAACACTGAGTTACAGGAAAATCTCTTTTTTTATGCTTTATAGACGTGATACTACCATCCTCTCAATCCTGGGACCCCCTTTAGTAGAGTTTGATGCTGCAATCAACCCAGTGGCCATGTGAAAGAGTTGACCAACTGGATAATTGACATTCTGGCCTCTGCCTACTCTTCTGCCTATAAAGTCAAATCCTTGGAGTTGTGCCTTCTAATGCCTCTAGGGCCGCCCTTCCCAAATCCCAAGTAGGTAATCTAGTTTTACACAACCAGAATCACACAGGTGTTTGTGCCCGCAAGTTGAACTCTCTATGAATTGTGCACTACAAGATCACATTTAAGAAGGGCTTTGAGTATACTGTCAAGATGCTGTCCTCTGAGCGTCCTTTCTCTTGGGTCCATGCTAAATTCCTCTGCAATTATAAATCCCTGTGTCCAATATTGAGAGAGGATATGTTGTAAATTGCGCTATAAATTATATTTTATATTGAGCTGTAAATTACAATACCTGCAAAGTCTGGGTTGGGTTTTCTTTTTAAATAAAAAAGCTGTCCCCTTTCCATAAATGGGTCAATATTAATAACCACACATTCCAGATTTTCTACCTTAGTTATTCTGATCCTGTACAATTTCAAACCCAGTCAGCATCTTTTTGTATCTAGTAAATAATCTTTTCTCCCACTCTACTATATAAGTAGAATTTTTCTCTAAACAAAGACAAGTTTATCCACATTTGTGTTGGCTTTTATAATCTTCAAAGTTTAATTCTTTTCTTTTTATTAAAAAACTCTCTTTGATTATTCCAAGAGATTAAGCTTCAAATTTCAAACCTTTTTTATAAAGGTTTCCTCTCATGTCCTCTTGAATGTTGTCTTCAAGAGCTGAACACAACAGCAAAATCCCATTAGATGAAGGTAGTTTAATTCATACTTTTTACCTCTTTTTGCAGCTTGGCCAGATGGTGTAGAGCTCCAGGATTTCCCTGTTAATCATAGCGCTTGTTAGAGAAGAGGCCCCCATGGAGGGTTGGTTGACACTTGTCAAGGGCAATTCTACCAGGCGTTGTAGCAGCATGGTGAATTCCTGGGCCAATTCACAGATGGCTGGCCATTTTCTTTAATGTGATCTAATACTGTAGTAACACAGTTAGAGTCAAATCCCTGGTACCAGAAAGTCTGGATCACTTGGTGGGGTACCAAGGAATTAAGGACACATTCTATTGCCTCAGACCAGAAGATGATGCTATTTTGCACCGCCTCAACTTCTGAGAGCTGTTTATTCATAAGCTCAAAGTTAGAGATGGTATCAGCATATGGTAGCTGTAGGAAGACCATCTGGCTTGTAACTAAGGTGCCCTGGTTTTTCAATATGCTCTTCAGATGCCCCAGATGCACTTGATTGTGATAAATAGCAGGATGAGTGAAGTGTTGAATGTATCCTTCAATGTTCAGCAGTGTGAAGGTCCTTGTGTAATTGGTCAAGGTTTACTAAGATGATGTTTTGGAATCTCTCCAGAAAGGACTTAGTTGAGGGGTGCTGGATGGCTAAGAGCTGAGACTGTTGGCCATTATCATCTTCTTCATTGTTTCAAGGATCTGGATGTGCAAGTATTCTGTCTGTTGCCAACACAAGTAAAATCCAGTCATTGCCTGGTTTGGCACCAATCCAATAAAAGGTTTAACATTCCTGATATGGAAGCAAACCAATATCCCATGACTAGTACAGATATCCAGCTATCCTAATCTAACTCACACATGACCTCTAATATTTGATTTGACTTAAGTCCCCTCCATGGCGCATACAATATATAAGCCTAAAATATTACCAATAAAATTACTCTTCTTCTCTAAACCTATCTTCTAAGCTTCCCCAGAAGTTACTTCTTGTCAATTGTCTATTCTTGACATGGTCAGGCAGTTGGCTTCCTCAGAAGGGCTGGTGTTTGTGTCTACCACTATTGGTGCAGGTGCTAACAACAAAGCGCTTTGATTGCCTAAAATAAGGGGACATGAGACTTCTGATATGAACTGTTGCAGTTGTGCAAGCTCACAGGAGAGATCAGAAGAGAAGTTGGAGTTGCCACAAGTCAATCCTCCCTCCATTGAGAAGAGATTGTGGGGGTGAGAAGGACCAGCAGCAGGTTTGTAGATTGTCATGAGCATCAAAAATGTTGTGTTTGTAGACTGTTGGCAATCCTGGTTGAGAGTTAGTCCCTTGATAATGTTCTATCACTATACCTGAGTACAGGGTAATGAAAATCCTAACAAGGAATTGAAAAACAATATAGGTCTAAAAATTATCATTTATTTAGATATAAACCAATTATATGTTGTGTGAAAAGGGTAACTAATGAAAGGGATTTGCAGAATTAGGCCTTTTATGGTTTAGCATCAATACCAATATTAGAAATTAACAGTAAACCAGAATCCTAGATTTATTAGCCAATCAGATAATTGCATTAATCTTCATTTAGTATTCCAGACTTAGAATTCAAAAGCACAGTTGTATTACAGGATTGGTGGCTCTGGTATTTAACAATTAACTAGAGTCATCAATAGATGTCTTTTCCTGGGACAATTAGAACTAAGTCTAGAGCATAATAGTGTCCACTAATTCTCAATTGGTTGGTTGAGTGATTGTCAATAGCATAAGTGAGTCTGGATATGACTTTTAATTAAATTTTAATCAAATACATCAACCCTTAGCATATTACAACAGACACCCTCAGAAGTCAAAGAATATAGGGCCTTAGTCCAGGAGATGAAAGGTAGGAGTAAATCAAAGTCAGAGAGTGAAAAAAAGCAATACCAATACAGAAACAAACCCAGGGCACTCAGAAAGGCGGAAAAGTTGGTATTAATCCCAGAGTTCCAAAGCTGTCCAGGAAGGTCACCAAAGTTGTAAATATCAGAACATTGAACAACACCACTACTAATAGAGTGTCCTTGGTGCACAATCCTATGTCTGCAAAGATGACATTACTGCCAGTCTTATAGAGAGTATAAAGCCTACTCTGTATATCACATACAAGCCTTATGTAAGTGATGGTGAAGAGTAAAACAATATCAAGGAGTCATAGTATTATCAAGCTATGAAGGAGCAACAGGTTCTCAAAAAATCACTGTGGTTTATAGTCAAGTGACTATGCTGTGTTTCTTGGAAGTGCCTGATGAGTTGTTGCCTACCCCCAAAAACCCAATAACATAGTGATCTCAAACTCCAAGCATGAAATACTCATTAAGATTATCACAGACACTCATGACTACAAGAAGGCCGGGGCAACTGTCAGTGTATAAAAAATTGGTACATATACAATATAGCACTTAACTGAAAACTGGTGGAATTTTTCTTATGAAGAAGCCCAAGAACAATTCAGTCATCCTGAATAAGGAGCCTATCTGGGCAATCAAGTAATGAATTAACCTTAATTGCCATCTTGAAAAAGCAAATGTACAGGCCATGATCAACTCTCCTTTTGAACCTGATGCCTTGATTCCATTTTACTATTGTGTGATCAGATGGTTGAGGTTCCCCTGGAAAAAAACTTGGGGTATCCTCATAGAATTGGAATAACTCAGTGAAGATTGAGACCCATCACAGATACACCAAGACATATACTACACTTAAAGATAATGACAGTAAAATTCTACTGCATCAATAAACTGTCCTTTGAATTCTCCATGTGTAATTCATACAGATATATACCCAAGGATGCCAAGCATTATGTATCATAATGTGTGTCTTTTTGTGCTGTGGCCTACATGATGGTAGCCTTCTTAGTCCCCTTAGCATTGAATTGTACCAGATGATCCAGGGTTCCCACAATATTGGGGCCTTCATTGTGTTTCTCTGATTAGTTTGGGAGCACATCAGGATAACTAGCTTGAGGTTCACCAACATCATTGTTTTGGATAATGTTGGGCTCCACAAGGTGTCTGATATTCTCAAGGAATTCCTAATAATTGAGACAGAAGTGAAAATTGACCAACAGCAATTGTATACAGAGCCTATGTAGCGCTTATTTCTTACTCCATATTTATCATTTCTGAACCTAATTGAATAGCTATTTGGGTGCTTCAATCAAGTTATCAAGCAAGGCACACCAACCAGGCCTGAGGTATTGTTTGGTTTGCTGCAGGTTGGAGTCTATATTCTTCTATAAGAGACAGTGACAAATTGATATAACCATTCTGATTTGTATATCCATGATTTTCTTGCTAAACAGCCAATCAATTAAAATATTCATCTCATATTTTTTTATATTTTTTATCTATTATTTTTAACAAATATTTTATATAACACATTATTTATAATACTGGCAATTGACCATCAATTATGGTAAAAATTAACAAAGTAAATGAAAATTGATTGGCAGAAAACTTTAATTTTTAATATATTTTTATTAGGTTTGAGATATTAGTCTGGAAATATAGTAGACTAGGTGGTTGCCCCGTCCAAGGGCAGCATTAAAGTTGAATTTAATAAATTAATTAAATATATTTTATTGTACTTTTAGGCTTGGATTACTTACCACATGTTTAATTAAAATTTTATTTAATTGTTTTATTTAAAAGTAATTTCAATTATATTTTATTTAAAATTAAAATTAAAATTGTATATTACAAGTATAAATAAACTAAACCTAAATAAGTATAATATCACTATTAAGTTTAGTAAGGATAAACTAATTATTTTAAAATTTAGTATTTGACTTTTAGATTCTTTAAAATTTAGAGCTGATCAGCAGCTATAAAATATGCTATTGGACAACAAAATTGGTTCAGTATTCACTGAGATACATTAATTTTAGTTTTTGTGGTGTGTATTAAAAGTAAATCTAGATAATATTAGATTGAGTCCAAGCCTTTGATTGAGACGTGAACCCAATTTCAGCACTTCATTATATATCTCAGCATTTAGAGCAGCTAGAGCTTTTATATTTGGCGCCATTTTGATTGAAATCATCTGGAAAATTGATCTATGTCATTCAAATTTCATGATAATCATTATATGGAAACATAAATTTATCATAGTCTTTTTACTACACTGATTTTCTTTTGGGATGAAGCTCTGCAAGCAAGGTTTACTCTGAAACAATATGCAGCCACTTGGATCAGATGATGCATCCAAGTGAAATATTTTATTATTTCACTGTGGAATAGATAGATTCAAAATTTCCAAGCCAACCATCTTGTATGTTGCAATGTGCTAATAAGTTATGGATTTGATGGACATTAAGTTTGAAGTCAGATCTGGAAGGTAATTACAAATTAGGTAATTGCTCAAAAAATTGATTGAGAACTAGTGGATCCCAGAGCATTCTGGATTCTAATCAAATCCTCTTGACAATTGAGTATTTTGGAGGTTTCAAATAAGGGCAACAAACAAAGCATTTGATTTCAGAATTGCAGCTCATACCCGGCGCCCAAGTCTGGAAACCTAAATGGAGGCAACATCAACCATTTGATCAATTGATTGATCCTTACTTCTGGGTACAAAATTAATAGCTAATATTGGTATTGATACTAATATTTGTATTGATGCCAAGCCTGGCCTATTTTTCTGGTTCTCCACCCCGCCAATTCTCCCTCTCCCAATTTCCCACCCTACTATATATACTTGTTAAATATATTAAATAAATATAAGTTTTTACCCACATCTATTGTTCACTCCTACTTTGGTTTTACTACCCTGTTATCAGGCATAGTAATTGAACAATTACCAGGGCTAATTTTTGTTAGCTTAACCCAACAGTCTGCACTTACAACATTTGGCGCTCATAGCAATCTTTGAACAAGCATCTGGTCCTCATCACCCCGTGATTCCTTCTTGGTAGAGAGAGGGCTGCCTTGTGATAACATTAATGCCTACCAAGACCTGTCTAGCGGTCTCTCCCAACTGCAATAATTTATGAATGATGTTCCCAGCCCTTACCACTCAGCAACCGGAGCCCACTACTATTGACTGCGCCTGCACCCATGGAAGTGGACACTAATGCTAATCACTCTGAGGAAGCCATCTGGCAATCCATGACCAGAATGGACAATGGAGTGGATAACAAAGGCCAGCAATCATAACTGCTGGCTATCCAACATCCATCTGCTGAGATATATATGGAGAGATTCCTCAACATAAGTCTGATAAACCTTGACCAACTCTGTAAGGACCTCCAAACCTCCAAACACGTGAAGGACTACATCCAGCACTTTGCACACCCAGCCATCTGCCACAATTGGGTACACTTGGGGTGTCTACAAAGTTTGATAGAGGAGCAATGAGCACTAATGATAAACCAACAAGCATTCCTCCAGCTCTTGTACAATGACATTTCTACCAATTTTGAATTATGAACAATCAGCACTTGGGGGTGGTGATGGTCCAGAACAGCATTATCCCCTGGTCTAAAGTGGTTGAACAGGGACTGAACTCTTAGGCTCCCCACCAAGTAATCCAGACTCTCTGCCACCAAAGTTTAGACAACAACTGAATTACCACAATGTGATGGAAATTTTCAGATAGTAAGAAGAAGTCTCCAGGTGGTGAAGAATCACTACCCAAATCCATATAGAGTTGATGATTAACCACCAAAAAACCTTCAGATACTGTTTTGTGAAATTCCAAAAAGATACACTAGGGTTAAGCAAAATGATTAACCCTAACCAAATGAGCCCAAGATAAAAAACCTGAGAGAGAATCAATGATTCTTTGGCCTAGAATTCAGGACATTGAGAGGTTACTAATGTCTCAGCTTCAGATACAGTGGGGAAAACTCCTAGATTTGCAGGAATCAGATTAACATTGGGCAGAGGCAACAACAAAGTGCCAATGGAAGCCCCCCAGCCTCCTGTAATGATTCAGCTAAGAATTAAATTGTAGGGAATGTAGCGCAGCAGGCCAACTACAGGATGTATTTCAAAATAAAGTTAGGCCAGAGGATATTTGATTTTTATTGAGTAAAATTTTGGGAGGGCTCAACTCTTAAGAGTTGAAACAGTGAAAATTATTCAATATGTATCAAAATTTGACTAAGCAATATCACCTAGATCCTTGGCTCATATTTCTTCTGCATTGTCAAGTGAATACCTAGTCCAGTTTGCAAAAATCCTTGTGTGACCAACTTCTTATGACTGTGCTGATAATTAAGATCATATCTGGTGACTCTCATATTACATCAAAATATCAATGTCAGCTTGCAAGGGGGAATCAAATACAACTGGCAGACTGGAGTGGATGTAACCCATTTTTGATCAACTGTTTGATTTAGATCCATCAAATCAGTAAATTTTGTTAACAGTTTCCCAGCTTTTTGAGCTTTCTTACTTTGGCAGATAATTCCCAGCATTATAAAATCTACCATGACATTACCCTCTGCTTTAGCCTGGGGTACAATACTGCCGTTGGGAAGATGGGACAAGGAGAAGTTCTTGTGGGCAGGGAGAAGTTTCATTGCTGCAAGAGTAAGCTTGGGATGACCAATAGACGTTGGGTTACAAATATAGATGCAGTGATCCACATGGGAGCAGTTTTGCAGGCAAGGGTTGATTTGGCTTCAAATAAAGACACAACACTGAGAATTGATAGTGTGCTGTGGTTTTAAGACAGGTATAGGCCTAGTAGGGAGCATTGGCTACTAGGGAAGGTAAGGCCTGCCTAGTAGGTAACAAGGGACTACTAGAGGCAAGTGTTGAACCAGCCTAGCAGGGATTGTTGGCTACTAGAGGCTGGTTAGTTGTTCTCACCCAGAAGGGACTGTTGTCTGCTTGGGAGTGAGGAAAGTGATGGCTCAGAAGGGACCATTGGCTGCTGTGAGCTTGTTGGTTGTTCTCCACCCAGCAGGGACCGTTGGCTTCTTGGGGAGTGGATGACCCTGGCAGGTAACGGGGGCTGCCAGGGAAAGGGGTGGAGCTAAGATAGCTCTAGTTGCCCTTATGCGCTCACAAGAGGTCTGTGAGCAAGCACTCTACCTAACAGACTGGTAAAGTGTCCTTGTCTATGTCTTCATGAAAGCTTTGGGGAGGTCCCAAAGTGATCATTGGAGGGCATGGATATGCTCAGTGGTGTTGCCAGGGTAGTTGCTTGGGGTAGCAGCTGCAGAACTTGGTGTGATCAGGCCTCTGGGAAGTAAATTTGAATACTTTGCAACTGAAAGATCAGGGTTAATCACCTGGGTGAGTAAAGACAACTTAACAGACATGAGGATTGTCTGTGGTTGAATGGCCCAGGTGGAGGACACTTGTAAGGGGCCCAGCCAAGCGCCAGTAGCCCTGTAGTGTCATGCACTGCCCCAAAGGGCAGGCTCTTTAGTTTCTATATTTCTTTGTTTTTGCACTGCTTAAATATTTCTTTATTTTAATATTGAAATTTTAAAGTAAGATGTTAATAATTAAGTATTTTAAACTTGATTTACCTTGATTTACGCACGTTCACGTTTGAATTGCCGTTGTTGTCATCACTCTGTCTTCCCAACTCTATCTTATTATATATTTCTACTTTAAAGTTATAATATTTTCACCTCCCTTAGCTTTTCAAAACTCCCACTTACGTTGTTGCTGCTCTCCAGTTTTCCACGTTGCTGATCTGTGTCTTCTACTGGGCTTCTGTTTCCCCCTTTTCCTCCAGGTTCTTTCTCCAAAAACTTCTCCAGTTGCTCCTGTCCTCAGCTGTTTATCCTTGCCTATCATTTTTCCCAACTGGAAAAGCTATGCTATAAATAAAGAGCTTGTGAAGAGTAGGCTTTAAGCCAAAATTCTAAGTGATTTCTTCCCTTCAATCTTTATCAATTTTTAAACTTCAGATCTTAAATTTTAGTAATTTTGAAATTTTTATTAATTAGTTCTAAGTTTTCTTATTCTCTTTTTCCCCCTTAGTTAAATAGATAGAAGTTGTAAAACAGCAAGCCTTAGGCTTTTTGTATCCAGTATTTTCCCTTAAGGAATCTTTCAAGAGTTATATGTACCAGTTTGCTGATGGAGAGTATCCCAATATCAACATTCCCTTAGTTACTAATTGTTCACTATTAAATACCTTGTTTTATCTTCTTTGTTTAGGGTTCTTAAACTCTATCACTCCTTTTGTAACCCAGTATAAGTTCTTAGCAGGTTTTGTAGATTATATTACAGACAGTACCTACCTTTTTATACCTTCTGAATCTTAACCCTAATGCTTTACATGCTTTAGTTTATAACCTTGTACTACCATGGGCAAGACCTTACACAGACTTATTGCCTGAGTCTGAGGTATTGATATTGGGGGCTGATCATAGGACCAAGGCAGTTCAGGCTCTGCAGTGAAGACTAGTAAGAAAGACTGTATGATCACAGTAAAGACTAATTGAGATACTAGGAGACCATTGTGAGGATTGGAACCAAGGCAGTTCATTGTGAGGTTTGGAACCAAGATGGTTAATTGTGAGGATTAGAACCTAGGTGGTTTATGGTGTTGACTGGACTGTGTGTTGACTGAAAGAGCTGGATAATTACTGACTGGGAGGACTGGTCTAAGCTGATGGATGACTGGAATGGACTGATTGCTGACTGAAAAGGGCTGTTTAATGGCTGGAAAGGATTGCTTGCTAGACTGAGAAGGACTATAAGATAATTGTTGAAAAACTGGTTGAAGAACTGAAAGATGTTGTTAGAGAACTGGCTGCAGGACCAGAAGATTATGGTGCAGGACTAGCTATGGAACTGGAAGATGGCCTAGAAAGACTAGCTAGAAGAGATACATAAGATATAATGCTTGTTTTGGTTTCTTATGAAAGGAAATATTAAGAAAGAAGCAGTTAAATAATGATTTAATGCTACCAAAATATGATATAAATAAATATGTAATTATCATATTACTTAAAAGAGAGAGGGAAAAAATAACTTATAGTGTTTAAACAGTATTTTATCAATATCTGATTGAGTAAGAACAAAGCCAGGGAAAGACCGGAAATAGGATGGAGAAACTGTGAGAACAGGTATTGGAATTTTGCTAAGAACAACTAGGGGAGGCAAAAGGCAAGTAATGGGTGAATTCAAAGTCAAGAAATGCTGAGAAAATGCAAGAAAACTTGGAGAAATGTTGAAGAAACAGAGGTTTGAAAATCTCCTGGGTAAAATATAGGCAAAAGCACTTGAGTTTTGCTGTAGAAACATGACGGGAATCACAGCAAAACTGTATATAATGTGGAGAAGTTGTTTATCCTGAGCAAGACAGCGCTTGTGAGAGAGGGGGGCTAAAATAACTAAGTTTGGCTCCCATCCCGGCAAGATATACCACCAGGATGTTGCCCAGTGGAGTACTAGGATGGCCGCTTGGAGAGGGGACCAAAGAAAGGATGTGGGAGACAACTGGGGAAGTATGCATTCAGCCCCATCAACACCAACCTGGAGAGCAATCAGGGCGTGCAAGTAAGAGCATGAGGCAACTTTGCAGGTGCTCAAAGGGGTGCCAAGTTGTCCCCCTCCAAGCTGGGAAGGGCAGGTGCCGTCACCTCCTCTAATGTGGGAGTAGGCACAGTGTGGTTGATAGCATGTAAATCCAGGTTGTCACAAGCTAGACTCTGGACAATAGTCTTCCCCAAAAGAAGAAGTACACCAGGTATATGCAGGAGACTAGAGGGATTATCCTCTGCAAGGCAAACAGAAGAAGAGATGCGGGACCATAAATTGGGGGAAGCTGTCCAGAGGAGAAGCACAAAAGGGGCCAGAGAAAATATCACAAATCTAAGAACTGGGAAGATCATAATAACAAAGCCCACAAAATTTGGAATTGAGGGGTGCTAAAATTAGGTTTCAAACAGTAAGATTTTTGGCAACTGGGGAAGCTGCAAGAAAAAAACCAGGAGTGGCGCAGGAGAAACCATTTGGAGACCTTGGCAGTGGTTTTGGGTGGCTTGACTGGCATAAAAGAAGGTAAAGTGGGTTTTAAACCAGAAAATTAATAAAAACCTCAAGATTCTATTAGGATTTATATAAGTTTTTAAATTGGAATTTGAGTTCAAACAGTGGTTTTGAAAGAGACATCAAACAACACAACAACTAAGTGTTAACACTGAAATATAAGTCTCAAAGGCAACTGCTGGGTTCAAAAGAGACAGTTTAATAGTAAGTTTTCAAGAGGATAATTGCTAACACTTTTTCTAAAAAGGGGAAGGACTCCAAACAGAGTCCAAAAATAAAGACTAGGTCTTTCTTTCTTTGGTTTTAAAACTATTAAAGTTTTATTAAGGTGAAAATTGACAAGCAGGGGACTCAAAGTCCCCTGGCATTGTTAAAAGGAGTGAGATGCCAAGGAAAAGATCACATGACCTCAAGAGGCTCATCTGGTTGGCTAGATGAGAAATTTTGCTGGGCATAGCCAGGGGTGCTTGAGGATTCTAGTTCAATTTCTGCACCCCCACTTGATTGGCTGGGAAGCAATCCAAGCATTTCAGATTTATTTGACTCTCTAGACATCAATGTGGTGTCTCCTGATTGGGAATTTCTGATTGTTTTCAAAAGTGGGCAAAACCATGCTAACAAATAATCCAAATTGATCAGTGTTTCTTCCCAGGGTGGAGTAGCCAAATCCAGGAAATCCACAGGGTAAGCCAGAACAAATCTCTCATCCACAGTGTGCGCCAAGTCCCTCAAGGAATTGAGTGGCTTGACTGTTACTTTTAGGCCTTTCTTGGTGCCACGGGGGAAAATGGTTTAATCCAAAGCTAAGGGTGGCAGTGAATTTACAGCGCTGGGTTCAAACCAGGGTTGAGAACAAGTCATTTGGGTAAACTATTTGGAAAAACTGATGAATTTGAGCGTTTGATTGGCTGCAGGTCAAAGCCTGTTTGATCAGTGTTTTGAGGGCTTTAATTGAAGAGTTTAAAGCATAAAAATGAGGAGCAGAAGCATAAAATTCAGGGCTTTTATTGGCTAAAGTAAGTTAAAAGGGTTAATATATTATAGAGAGAGAAAAACTGGATAGTTTAAGCTTTGGAAAACAAGAGTTCTGAGAGAGATTTTGGACTGAAACAAGGAGCTATAAAAGAGGAGCTATCTGAGACTCTTCAGGGACTGAATTAAGTGGATTAAAAAGGCCACAAGAACTACAGAAGGAGCTGAAGACCAAGCTAAAGGTGCAGAAGCCCAAGATAAAGCAACCAGATCTAATAATAAAGAGCCAAAGCTGAAATAGGAAGCCAGAGCCCAAGATAAAGGTACAGGAGCCCAAGACCAAAGCGCAGGAGCCCAAAACAAAGTTGCAGGAGCCAAATACCAGGTACAAGGAGTCCAAGAGATTGTTAAATGACTCCAAGTACTGGCACAAACCCTCTTATTCCCTATCCCAAGGCCATATATCAGAAGATTTCTAAGGGGATCCTCCTTCTGACTGTGAATAAAGCGCCTATTACAACCCCTATCTAAATTTCCTGTGTTAAGAAATAATATAAGTTCTATGAGTCAATTACCCCACATTTTCTATCCTAGCCCAGGGGACAAGGAATTCTATTGCCTGGGGTGCAGGAAGTTTGCCTCTAGTAAGTTGGCCCAGGAGGAGTGGGAAAAAGGGACTAGGCATCTTGAAATGACCAATAGAGGGAGGGAGTTTATCAGGGGAGAGTTTGCTAGACTATTACAGGATTGGTATCAACCTACAGAAGAGCTGGCGCCTGCTGAAGTACAAGTGTATGGTGGAGACGCTTGCCTAATGATTGGGAAGTTACTGGAAGAGTTTGCTCTTATACAGGCCAAGTATAAGCTCCTAACCAACCATTCATCACTGTTGAAAAATGACAACTCCTCCAAGCCAGTCCCTGGCTATGACCCAGGACACACTTTGGGGACTGGTGACCAGGAACCCCACAGAAAGGTTGTGACCCCAAGAAACAGGCAGAAAAGAGAGGTCATCTCAGAGACAGAGACACTCTCTGCTGATCAATCTCCTTTGTCTCCCCCTGATCCTCCTTCTGATGAGGAAGCTCCGTCATCCTCTGGCCCAACTATTCTTCACCTATTCCATGATCTCTCCAGTGATTCAGTCACTGAAGATTCTGATAGTGAAGATTCCAATAGTTATGGCTATTCTGTTCTGGCTGTTCTGGAAACTGTCTCTGTCCCGTACAAGCTTTGCTCTGGGAAGACCACACCACTTCTCAAGCGCCTTCGAGTGAAGCCAAAGCCATGTTGGCTTGCCCTTACCTAGCTCAAGCTCATCAACCCCCGTCTTGGTTGATTTTTCTGAGGAAGCAGCCAAGCTAGCTGAAGCTCTCTTTCAAAACTTAACTGTATCTCTCCCACTGCAGACTGTGTATAAGGAGATTCCTGCTTTAAGGTGCATGTTAGCTAAATGGGAAAAGGAGCTAGAGGCTGCATAAGATGTGTTGGAAGTCTTGCCCCCCTTTGGGAAAGATATAACCCACGTGGAAGTATCAATCCAAAAGATTAAAATTAAAGCCATCTTGGACACAGGTTCTCTAGTCAACATAGTATCTTCAAAACTAATGAAGAAACTTAAGCTGGCCCAACCTCAACTATACTCAATTGTATGACACAGCTAGCATGGCACAAACTCAGGCCATTGGTGTCTACTCTCTCTACCCATGAGGTTTGGGAAACTCCTCATTGCTTCCCCTGCTGTAGTCCTTGAGAACAAAAGCTATGACCTCTTGGTTGGTACACAATTCCTTTGAGAGTATAACAGGATTGTAAACTTACAAGATGGATATATTTTGCTCTTAGGCTATGAGGTCACTTTGATTTTTGAGGAACCTTCACACCTCCCAGAAAAACATCTTAAAACTTGTGTGCTTGAGTACCCCACAGGTATCTTCTCTCTCAAGTATAAGACTCACTCCTCCAACATGGGCACCCTTCCTCCTTCCTGCCCTGCGGAAGAAGGGGTACCTCATCTTGCCCCAGCAGCTATCATCATTCCTCCAGGCTCCCAGGTGATGATTGATTCTCAGATTTCTTACAAACTACCTGAAAAGTCATGCTTGGAACTCTACTCACCTGAATCCCTAAGCCATAAAGAACCCTGCCTGTGTCCCAGGATTCTAGATCAAACCCACAAAGAGCCCATACAATTACTGCTTGTCAACCTGACGGCCCTGCCCATGCAGGTGACCAGAGGCTAGGTTGTGTGACATTGTTGTATACTGGGGGCAGAACAAGTGGCCTCCCTCTACCCCTTTGGAACTTTTAGTGATTTAAATATACCTGAAGACAATCCTCAAGTTCTCTTCTTATTCACCACTGCCAACTTCCCCCAATTGTCTCCCATCCAAAAAAGAGACGTGTTGGACCTGCTCAATCAGTTTAGTGACATCTTTGCCTCTAGACCTACAGATTATGGCCTAACTAAAGGGATCATCCATCAGATTGATACTGGTGATGCACCCCCTTTTTGTGCCAAACCATACCACCGTAGTAGGGTAGAGAATGCTCAGGTGTCTAAAGAGCTCAAACAACTAATAGACACTGGGCTACTGGCTCCTTCCCAAAGTCCTTGGACTTCCCTGTTACTGATCCTCAAGAAGAAGGATGGAGGACATTGCATTGCAATGGACTATCACCACCTGAACTCTCTCACTAAGAAGGACTCATACCCCTTGCCCAGAATTGACAAGGCTCTCAGACAGCTGGGTGGTTCCAAGTTTTTCTCAGCCATGAATCTAGCCTCTGGATACTGGCAAGTTAACTTATCTCCTGAAGATAGAGAAAAGGCTGCGCTTATCACCTCAGAAGGCCTTTTTAAACCCACTTTTATGCCCTAAGGACTCTGCAATGCCCCTGCTACGTTTCAACGGGCTATGGACTCCATCTTATGAGACCTAAAACTCTCTTGTGTCCTCATGTACCTTGATGACATCACTGTATTCAATGCTACTTTTATCAACCACTTGGAACACCTCAAGGCTGTATTCATCAAGATCCAAGAAGCTGGCTTGAAACTCAAACCCTCCAAGTGCTCTTTCCTTAAAGAACAACTTGAGTTCTTAGGTCATGAGGTCACTCAAACTGGAATCTGCCCCATGAATAATAAGGTGGAAGCCATCAACAAGATGCTACCTCCCACAAATCTTTGAGAGGTCCAAGTATCTCTTGGTATGATGGTCTACTACTGACAGTTCATACCCAATTTTGCTGAACTGAGTGAACCCCTTGTCCAACTGCTTTGCAATGTCCCCTTTGAGTGGACTGACAGCCAGCAACAAGCGTTTGAAGCGTTGAAGGCCAAGCTCAAAGAGGCTCTTATATTGGTCTATCCTGATTATGATAAAGATTTCATCTTGTATACTGACGCTAGTGGAATGGCTGTGGGTGCCATCTTAGCCCAGCTTGGAGACAAAGGCATGGATCAACCTAAAGCCTACTCTTCACGGGTCCTTATAAGCACAAGAAGAACTATAGTGTCACTGAAAAGGAATGTCTGGCGGTGCTGCATGCTGTAAAACAGTTCAGACATTACATCTATGGGACCAACTTCATGGTGGTCACAGATCACTCCTCCCTCAAATGGTTGCAACAACTAAAGGAACCTGAAGGTCAACTAGCGCGCTGGGCTCTGCGTCTACAAGGGTAAAATTTCACTGTGATACACTGTCAAGGGGCCCAACATCAGAACACTGATGGCTTGTCAAGGATACCAATACTAGCTATTCACCCCGCTGACGCTGATTGCCTATACAAATTAATAGGGTACCCTGACTCTTGGACCACCAAGCCAGAAGACATTTGACTGGCGCTACAAGCCCTATACAAGGACACTGTAATTTGAAATAGGCAGCTCTTCAAAAAAGTTAACAACACCTATCTGCCCTATGGTTGCCCTAGCATGAGGATAGCCATTATCCTCCAAGCTCACATTGACACTGGGCATGGGGGTATAGCTAAAACTCATGACTGGCTATGCAAGAACTTCTACTGGGAGAACATGTACCTTCTGATCCTTGATGTTCTTGCCTCCTGTCATTTGTGTCAACTTCAACGTCCTCACCCATCCCAACACCAATTCAAGCTCATCCCCCCTAAGCATGCTTTCCACACTGTGAGTATTGATGCTGTTGGGCTTTTCCTTTGGTCTAGGTCTGGTTGTTGATTTATCTTAGTTGCCATAGACCATTTTAGCAAATGGGTTGAAGCCAGAGCTATAAAAGATATAACTGCCAAGACCACTGCTAATTTCCTGCTGCAAGACATCTTCTATCAACATGGCTGCTCTCAAGTCCTGCTTTCTGACAATGGCACCAACTTTAATTCTTGCCTCATCACGTCTATTGTTGAAGCTATGGGTACCCACCAATCTTTCTCTGAGCCATATAACCCTTCAACTAATGGAACTGTCAAACAAGCCAATCCCTCCCTGGTGTCCAAAATGAGGAAACTCACGCTCTCCAATGCTGCCAATTGGGACATGTTGCTCCCTGCTGCCCTCTTTGCTTACCACCTCAGTAGACACTGAGTGACTGGTCAGTCCCCTTCCATCATGCTGTATGAACGTGAAGCTGCCACACCCTCCATCTTGGGACTCCCTTGATCAAAGTTGATGTGTCTGCAAATCCTGAGGCCCATGTTAAAGACTTAACCAATTATATCATTGACATCCAAGCAACAGCTTATTCCACTGCTTACAAGGTTAAGGCTCTAGAGCTCTCCCCGTCCAATGCTGCTAGAGCCCCCCTCCCTGAGTATCAAATAGGCAACCTGGTTCTCTACTACCAGAATCATACAGGTGGTAGAGCTCATAAGCTGGATTCCCTCTGGCTTGGGCCCTGTGAAGTCACCTTTAAAAAAGGTGTTGATTATACTGTGAAATTGCTGTCTTTGGGATAATCTTTTGTCTGTGTTCACTCCAAATTTCTCCGCAAATATCATCTCCCTGTGTCCAATATTGAGGGGGGAGATGTCAGAAATTGCGCCATTAATGCTATTTTAATATGGCCTTTGAATAATGATAGCTGCAAAGATTTGAATGGTTTTGCTTTCAAGTTCAGCAATTCCCCATTTCTGTAAATGGGTCTGGGCCAATATTCACCCATTCCGGAACACCATAACTTCCCTTGTCTGATCCTGGTATGACCTCATCCCAACGTGACCCCCTTGTCCACTCTGTCTATCTAATGAGTTATCACTGTCCCTTGTCTACTATTTAAGTAGAATTATTTCTCCTAATAAATACAAGTTTATCCACATTTGTGGTGGCTTTAATAATCTTCAAGCTTTTCCCTGTCCTTACTGCCAAAAGGACTTTCACATCTTGTATTCCAGGAAATTTAGGTATGTGCCCTTAATTTTGCCCTGAAGGCTAACCCAAGGCTAGCTTCAAACATCAAATCTTTTGTTATAAAGATTTCCCGCTGTGTCCTCCTGGATGTTGTCCCCAGGAGCTGAACACAACACCACACTCTGCAGCCCAACCGCCCGCAAGAATCTGTTGTTGCCAATGAATCCACTTCCACCCAGATATTTGGAGTGATGTATATCACACTTACCAGCTTGATTGATTCTATGGTGCCTGTAAGCGGACCTTGGGCAATCCTGGGAAAATTGTTATCTTATATTGTAAAGTTAGCCCAATCCTGTGGTGAGCCCTCCCTGCCGGGCCGTCTGCCTCCAAGTTCCCAGGAACCCCCCACTGGCTGGATCCCTGACAAATACCCAGTGACACGGTGCTTGCTGATGCAATAGGCAAAGAGAGCAGTAGTTAAGTATAGATCCCAGTTGGTAGCATTGGAGTAAGTGAGCTTCCTCATGATGAAAACCAAGGTCAAGTTTGCACTCCCTACAGCCCTGTTAGTGGAAGGATTATAGGGGGCTTAGAAGGATTGATGAGACCTGAGAGCCTCAACAATGGAAGTCATCAGCTTTGCATTGAAGTTAGTCCCATTGTCAGACAACAACACTTGGGGGCATTCATGGCAGTAGCTGCATCTTGCAGAAGGAAGGCCACTGTTGTCTTAGCAGTGATATCCTTAGTGAGGCAAGCTTCTACCAATTTTCTGAAATGATCAACTGCAATCAGGATAAGTGGCAGCTCAAGAGAGAGCAAGGTAGAGGCCCTAAAGCATCAATGCTGATTTTGTGGAAGTCATGCTGTGGAGGGACTAATTTGAACTTGTGAGAGGCAGCTTGAGGTTGTTGGAGGAAACAGTCATGACAACTGGCAATGACATCTGGAATCAGAAGGCGGTGGTTCTCCCAGAAGTAATTCTTCTGGAGCCAGTCATAGGTCTTGCCAATGACTTCATGTCCAGTCTCCTTATGATCTTGGAGTACTAATGAGTGGCGGAGGCTAGGGCGTACATAGGGCAGGTATTGATCATGTACCTTTTTGAAGAGCTGGTTATCACAAATGAGAGTATTCTCAGATAGTTTAGACAGGGAAGATCAAATCTCTTTAATCTTGTTTTTCCATAAAAAAGAGGGGTACCCATTTAGCTTGTATAACCAATGAGCTTCGGCAGGGTGTAGGGCAAGAATGGGCATTCTGGACAATCCATCAGTGTTTTGGTGTTGGATACCAGGACAGCAGAGCACTGTGAAGTTGTAGCCCTGCAAGTAAAGGGCCCATCTAGCTAGCTGTCATTCTGGTTCTTTGAGCTTCTGCAACCTCTTGAGCAAGGCATGGTCAGCGACCACAGTGAAATGGGTGCCATACACATAGTGGCGGAACTGTTTGACTGCATGCAACACAGTGAGGCATTCATTCTCTGTAACGCTGTAGTTCTTCAAATGTTTGTTTAGGACACAGAAAGTATAAGCCACAGGATGGTCCACTTCTTTGTCATCTAGTTGAGCCAGGATGGCCCCAGTAGCTAGGTTGCTAGCATTTGTGTATAGGATAAATTCCTTATTGTAGTCTGGATACACTAAGATGGGAGCCTCTTTGAGTTTTTGCTAAAGAGTCTCAAAGGCGTGCTGTTGACTAGCGGTCCATTCAAAGGGAACATTGTGTAACAGTGAAACCAGATGTTCACTAGTGTTGGCAAAATCAGGTATAAACTGTCTGTAATAACCCATCACACCCAGAAAGACATGAAATTCACGCAGGTTAGAGGGTAGAAGCATTTTTTTCAATAGCCTCAACCTTCTTGGTCATTGGGCAAATTCCATTCTGGGTCACTTCATGTCTCAAGGTTTCAAGACACTCTTTGAAGAAAGCACACTTTGAAGGTTTTAGTTTGAGGCCAGCTTTCCAAATCTTTAGGAACACTTCCTTGAGGTGGGCCAGGTGATCAGTAAAGGTAGCGCTGAAGACTGTTATATCATCCAAGTACACCAGGACACATGGGAGCTTCAGATCACAAAGGATGGAGCCCATGGCCTGTTAAAAGGTAGCAGGGGCGTTGCATAGTCCCTGATGCATATGAGTAGGCTCAAATAACCCTTCAGAGGTGATAAGCACAGCTTTTTGCCTATCCTCTGGAGAGAAGTCAACTTGCCAGTAATCAGAGGCCAAATTATAGCTGAGAAGAACTTGGAGGCTCCAAGGCAGGCAGACTGCATTGTCAATACACATCAAGGGGTAAGAATCCTTCTTAGTTAAGGAGTTTAACTGTCAATAGTTCAATCACAATGTAGTGACCTCCATCTTTATTTTTCAGTATGAGCAAGGGGAGGCCTATGGACTTTGGGAAGAAGCAAGTAACTCAGCGTCTAATATTTGCTTGAGTTCTTTAGACACCTGAACATCTTTCACTTGACTACAGCAATAAGGTTTAGCTCGGAAGGGGGGAGCATCACCAGTATCGATTTGATGAATAACTCCTTTAGTTAGGCCATAATCAGTGCTATTCTTAGTAAAGATATCTGAAAGCTGATCTAGCAGGTCAAGAACCTCTTTCTGTTGACTGGGGATAGTTGCGGGAAATCTTGAGCAGTGAACAGAGATAGGACTTGTGGCTTGTCTTCAGGTAAGTTGAAGTCCTGAAAGGTACTAAAGGGATGCAGGGATAACACATCAGGAGCACTCAGCAACTTGCCATAGCCAACAACCTGATCTCTAGACACATTTATGGGGAGAGCATTTAAGTTGGCTACCTACAACTGGACAGGATCTGTTGTGCGAGATATCTAAGATCCCTGGGCAGAGGTAGGGTTCATTGCAGCCTAGTGAGGGAGGAGAGTACAGCTTTAGGAATGTGCGCTTGGGCAACTCGTAAGATATCTGGTGGTCTAGGATGGCTTGAGAGCCAGAGGAGAATGGTTACAGCAGAAGTGGCCAAGAGAGGAATCCCCTCAGACGCAGGGCAGGCCATAGGAGGACACTTCATGTTGGAGGAGTGGGTTTGGTACTTTAAAGTGAAGACACCAGTGGGGTACTCCAAGGCACACGTCTTGAGGCGCTTTCCAGGAAATTTGACTGGCTCTTCAAAGATTAGAGGGACTTTATATCCTAAAATAGAGAGGAAGCTGTCCTTTAAATTGATGATCCCATTGTATTCCCTAAGGAATTGAGTACCAACTAGAAGATTGTAACTCTCATTCTCTAGGACCACAGCAGGCGCAACTAGGAGTAGCTTACCAAACTACATAGGGAGTTCAGAGTATGTCCCTATAACACAAGTCATGGATAACCCAGCTGTACCATAAGACTGGTGGTAATTGAGGTCAGGGGCAAGTTTAATCTTGTTGACAAGTTTTGAGGAGACAACGTTAACAGGAGATCTTGTATCCAGGATGGCCTTAATATTCACCTTTTGGATGGATATCTCTACACAAGTAGTCATACAACCAAAGGGCAGGAGGACAGCCAGGATATCTTGGGCTTCAGCTAGTTTTTTGTCCCGCTTTTTGATCATGCACCTCAAACCTAGGAACTCCTTGTAAACAGTCTAAAGGGGAAGACAAGACAAAAATATTCTTGAAAACAGCGTCAGTTACTTCAGCTTCTTCTCCAAAGGATTCTAAAATCATAGGAGACCTATTATCTTGTGTGAGGTAGGGGTAAGAGACAATCTCCTTGGCTTCAGGCAGAGGCTTGGCAGCCATTGTAGTCTTTTCAGAGCGTAGTTTGTAAGGGACTGCAATGGTTTTGGGAATTGCTAGAACTGAATATCCATAGGCATTGGAATCATCTATGTCTGAGTTGTCCATATCAGAATCATCAAAGATATCATGGAACAGTAGCAGAATGGGAGGCGCTTTAGTGTTGGCGGGCTCCAAGTCTGCTAAAAAAGGGAAATTGAAGGAGACTGGGAAGGATTGTCAACCAAGAGCGTCTCTGCCTCTAGGTTAACTGATCTTTTCCTGCCTGCTCCTTGGGATCAACACCTTTACTCAAGGATTGGTACAGACTCAAGAGTGGTGACCTATCTGTCCGCAGTTATGGCAACCTTGATGTCTAGGAGGAATTGAGTTTCATAGTGAGGATGTGTGGGCCACAGAGAAGAAGAGCCAGAGTTAGAGGCAGCTCAATTCTTGCGTATGACAGCTCCAGAGTGGTTCAAGTGCATATCCTGTAGCAAATTCTTTATGCTCTTCATCAAGGAGAATATGGCCTTGTAAGATTTGAAATGGAGGCACAGAAGCTGATTAACTTTGAGAGCTTGAGCACAGGCCATATACGCTTCATGGGCTATCAACTGTCTACTAGCTATCAACTGCTGTTTTTCCATGTAGAACTTGTCCCCAAATTCAGCCAGTGTCTTTTTAGGCTTGAAGGCAATGTACATTAATACATCCTTCTTCACTTCCAAACTAAGGTTGCCACCAAACTCATCAATCAAAATCTGTTTCATCTCTTCCCAAGTCTCAATTGTGGGCAGCTCTGGCACCACCACCTCTTGATAGGTGGGGTGCAAGCAGGTTAGAAAGTGCTCTTTCTTAACCTCATCAGAGGCCTGTCACATGGCTGTTTTGTAGATGGTCAAGAAGGCTGCAATGGTGGATGTTTTAGGGTTGAAGACTTGTTTAAAGGTAGATTTAAAGTGTGCTTTGGGAGTAGAACCACCATTGTTGCTATTGAGAACATTTTATACGTGGGGAGAACTCAGATTCAGATTCTGTAGGAGGCTGTTGTGTCCACAGCTGGAAAACACTCTCTTCAAGCGTAATCAAAGTCTCAGAGGTGCAAGAGCCCACATTGTTGGCCTGGTCAGTCATGTTGTTTGGTAAAATCTAAGTGTTGACCATACATGGTTATCACAGTAGAAAGCTCAGCCAACCAGGAGGTCAGAGAAGGTCCCACTGAGAGGCAGGGGACAAACCTGTTGTTTACAAAATTGATTAACTCACTCATTTCCTGAACATCCTTGTCAATACTAGAGTGATCCTGCTTCAGGTGGTCCACCACATTGACTAGAGCAATCAACTCTCTATCACATTGGTTTCAGGGGTTTCCTGGAAGTCCAGGGCAGCAGCCATCTCTGTTGATAACCTCAACTGGGCTAGCAGCAGTCGCCATAATCTTGCGCAGAGCTGCAACTTCTTGGTGTATCTCAGCAACTTGGGCAGTTAACGCAAGCACCAAGGGTCTGGTTGCAGTGGGCCTGCTGGACGCCCTTGGCTACAAGTGGATGCATGTAGTTCTTTTTTGGTGTCCCATAGTTTCTTCTCTCTTTCCATTAGATCATCAAATGGGGGAGAAGGAGGAACATTGGGCTTGGGTGTAGACAACTTGTTCACTCAAGCTTTAAGTTTGGCAATGGTGGTGCTGTGGTGGCCCTTTCTTGATCAAACTCTTTGTTAAGACTGCAGAGACCTCTAGTGGTGTGATCTGCTACTTGTTGTAATTGGTCAAAGAAATAGGTACTAAACGCATTGAGTTGTTGCACAAGTTGTTTGAAGTCAGAGTGGTAGGCATTTATGATGGAGTCTACTTGAGTTTGCCAAGGCTGTTCTAATTGGTGAAGCTTGTGTAAGCATTTCCTGAAATACTTGGGATGAACTGGAGCATTTGCTCTATAGAAGTAACCAAGCAAGCCTGAGAAGTAATAGAGTCACACTGGTTATTGAATACCAAGGAAAACAGGGAGTGAATACACTGCTGGTAAGCAGCAAACTGAACCCAATGATGAGTGACGGCGGCTTGAAGGGACAAAATTTCTTGGATGTGAAGCCCTAACACCATTTGGTGATGGGCTAAGGCGGGCTGCACAAAGGATGACAATAGGCGTTCAACAGAACCAGCTGCTGCAATGAGATGTTGTGAAAACTGCGGGGCAACAATTAACTCTTAGTACTCTGCTTGATTGAACTGTAACTGAAGGCAGGAGATGGCCCCATTGTGGGCTACTCCAAGGGTGATGACCATGACTTTGTTGCAATCAAGTTTCTAGACTTGCCTGCCAACATATCTTATAATATACAGGGGGCGCTCAATGATTTGCCCCTTGACGTATCTAACATCATGAGTCAATTTGATGGCAATATTGAACTGCGGGCACTTTCTCCTAATTAGGAGCGTTACCAATTTGACCTGCTGATCCCTGTACAAGTTTTCCTATGCTTTGAACCCTAAATGGAACATGCCACTATTCCACCCCCTTTTGGCCTTGTGGCTTTCCCCATATAGTATATTAATCACAATATTCTACAATAAACAATACCTTATTCTAGTCATTATTGTCCTTTCTATTGGATTGTTGTCTTCCCAAATTCAAATACTGAACTCTCATTGGTTCAGTTGCAACAACTTGTTCTAGGTCATGGGTTCCCATGGGATATGCTACTAGACAGGGACTATTTCCAAGGTTCAATACAGTGGGGACAATAGGCAGGTCTGAGATGTCCTCCTTGATAGACAGACTGATGATTTCAGGTGAAGACAGCTTTTGTATAGAAGGAGGCAAAGGACCTGCAAACATGGTGGCAAAAGGGGTAACTGAGGGGCTTACAGCCCCTGTAGTGAGCACCATTTTTGTCCTGTTCTGAGGCGCAGCACAGACACACACTGGGGAATCCTAACCTTAGGATTGGATTTGTACTAAGTCTTGGTTAGTTGCAGGGAAGGTTATTGATTTACCTTGTGGCCCTAATTGAATAATCTCTACTAGTTGTGGCTAGAGAGAGGCTCCAAAGATCTGGAGACACACAGACAAAAATTTGAATAGAACTTAATTTTTATTGGTGAATATGAAATGGAATATATATTGGTTGACAATACCACAAAACAGTACCAGGACAGTAGGATCACTTGTCACAAGCATGAGTGGGGCAAGTGAGTTGCACAGAATCAGGAAACTGAACAATTGAATTTCCCAGTTTGAAAACAGACCCATTTTGAAGGGCAAAAGCAAAAGATAGTGATTTGTTCTTTAAATAACCCATCAAAGGCAAAATTGAAACAGTGTGAATAGCAGCATTCATGACAACTGTAATATCAAGCGCTCAAAGGTAGCCAAGTTCCAGCACAGACCAGTTCAACCTGCTTTTGCCTTTCATACAGTGGCTATTGATGTAGTGAGTATCTTGCCAGTCATCAACAGCAAGAACAGATTCATTATTTTAGCTGTGGACTACCTAACCAAATGAGTAGAAGCTAAGGGTATTCTTAAACAGACCATCCTGACCACAGCTACATTCATACTGGAGAACATAATATAGAAGTATGATTGCCCCAAGTACTGTTGACAGGCAATGGCACCAACTTCACCAGCTAGAAAATTCCCTGCCTAAACCAGCTGATGGGGATACATGGTACACTATCTCCTCCCTATCATCCACAGGCAAATGTAATGGTAGAACGCAGAAATGGAAGCCTGTTACAGATACTTTGGAAGCTTAGCCATCAACAGGAGACATAATGAGATACCTTCTTGTCAGCTGCAACCTTTGCGTACAATATTGGTTACCATTGGGCCACAGGAACACCACCCTTTCAGCTACTCTACAGGCAACAACCAGGACTGCCACCCCTGCTATACTTGTTAAAATCTAGCCTAGCAAGGTCCTGTTCAATTCATCCACAAGACTGGTCCTGACTCCTACACATTGAAGGAGTCAGTTTCTGAGCAATTGATTACTAGAGTTGCTGTAATTGTGCTGTTTTAGCAAATTTTCAAGGGGAAAATGTTTGGAAACTAGATAATATTTTTTATTGAGAGATAATTATTATATAGTCAATGTGAATTTTGGATAGCAGGAGCATGGTAGCATTGATCACACGGTGAGATGGTGAAGGGGGTGGTCTGATCCTTGTAATGAATCAAGCACCAAAACAAGGTATCCACTGTAGGGGATCAGCTTCCTTTTGTGCTGTTGTATTTGGAAATTTGAGTCAACTTCTTAGCTTGGCTTTGAGTGACTGGATAATTGGATTACAGGTCATAAACCTACTTAATTGGAACCTTGCTGGTGAATTGAGCCTGCTGTTTTGACAGAGTGCATGCATAATATATGTGTGCTGCTCCTAGTAATCAAGAGTAAGCCCCAATGAGGACGGCAACACAAAAAAAGCTAATAAAAAATCCATTGGTTTTTGTCCAGTTTGTCAAAACCAAGAACTATATAAGGAAAATGAAATTGAAAGAACCTTTATTGCTGGGATTTCAGGCCCTGCAAATACCAGACCAATTGTGCTAAGGCCTAAATTGCGGCTAAGTAACAAAGCTGGCTCCCAGGGGACCCACAAAGCCAATGACCAAGGATGGGACATTGAAGACCCACCAAACGCCGCACACAATTGATCCCACAGCCACAGGGAAGGACACACCAAGGAAGAGACAATCCCACAGGAGGGATTTACAGAGTACATACTCATCTGGAGTCTTCCCACCTAGACAGTAGAACACCCCAAGAAACCAGTCAAGGAAGGCAACCATGTTGTATTCCTTAGTAAGGTCAAACTTGTTGGTGCCACAAAGCACAAAGTTGCCAGTAAGGGCCATGGTAATCAGATGATCACCACTGGCGGAATCCACCTCCTTCAGGGTAGCCTGAAACGCACAATAAAGTCTTTGTTCAAAGTTATTGGTAGCCATCCAACCTTCCACCTGGGGAATAGTCTGACCAGGCATGGCCCAAGTCCTGACCACTGCCTTGAGAATAGCCTACACAGTGACCTGCTGTGTGGCACCAAGTTGCTGACCACAGAAAGCAAAATTATGGAGATGGCCCTCCAAGTACTCCTCTACCTGTTGCATGGAAAATTGCCAGTGAACCACATTATCCTCCTCCAACTTGAGTTGAGTAAGGACTAGAGGCTGGCAAAGAGCCAAGAACAAGGCTGCAAGTAAGGGATCAGTTCCCTCCAAGGGCAAAGTAGGAATTGACTCACATTGAAACTTGGTTGACAAGTCCAAGTACTGTCTGTCCACGTCCACCATGGGCAACAGCTGACCCAGAGTCTGTTGTCAGAAATTGCGCCTTTAATGCTATTTCAATATGGCCTTTGAATAATGATATATGCAAAGATTTGACTGGTTTTGCTTTCAAGTTCAGGAATTACTTGCCTTCTGTAAATGGGTCTGTACCAATATCCACCCATTCTGGAATACCATACCTTCCCTTATCTGATCCTGGTATGACTTCACCCCAATGTGACTCCCTCTGCCACTCTGTCTACCTAATGAGTGATCATTGTCCCTTGTCTACTATTTAAGAAGAATCATTTCTCCTAATAAAGACAAGCTTATCCACATTTGCATTGGCTTTAATATTCTTCAAGATTTTTCCTTTGCTTTTTGCCAAAAGGAAGTCCTCATCTTTTATTCCAGGAAATTAATGTGTGTGCTCTTAATTTTGACCTGAAGGCTAACCCAAGGCTAGCTTCAAACCTCAATTCTTTTGTTATAAAGATTTCCCGTTGTGTCCTCCTGGATGTTGTCCCCAGGAGCCAAACACAACATCTGTCCTCTTATAACTGGGGTCCTTTGGGCTTGAGCTGCCTTGGTTAGAGCCAGTTTCCTCTTTGGAATGACTATTTGAACAGTCTGCTTTTTGGGCTTTGGAGATCTTAGATTATAGTGAAGAACCATACTGTTACCTGGAGTTCTGTAGGTGTTTTTAAACCCTGATGTCTAATCCAGTGGCAGGAAATGTTGCAATGTACTAATAAGTAATGGATTTGATGGACATTAAGTTTGAAGTCAGGTCTAGAATGTAATTACACATTAGGCAATCACTTGACCAATCAATCAAAACTAGTGGATCTCAGAGCAACCTGGATTCTATTCAAATCCTCTTGGCAATTGTGTATTTTGGAGGTTACAAATAAGGGTACAAACATAGCATTCAATTCCAGAATTGAAGCTCATACCTGGCACCCAAGTCCAGAAACCAAAATGGAGGCAACATCAACAATTCAATTGATTGATTGATTCTTACTTCTGGATGCAAAATCAATAGCCAATATTGGTATTGATACTAATATTTGTATTGATGCCAAGCCTGGCCTATTTTCCCCGTTCTCCATCCCACCAATTCTCCCTCTCCCAATTTCCCACCCTACTGCATTTACTTGGTAAATATATTAAATAAAGATAAGTTTTTACTGCCATCTATTGTTCACTCCTACTTTGGTTTTACTACCCTGTTATCAGATATAGTAATTGAACAATTACCAGGGCTAATTCTTGCTAGCTTAACCCAACAGTCTGCACTTACAACACTGTACCTAAACAAAAATTTATATATCTTTTTCAATTTAATATATTTTATAACTGATCAAGCTCTCTTTTCATTGGTTAATTCAATCATCAGCAGAGTTCAAACATCCAATCATATAAAAGTATCTAAAACAATTTCTGCTTTGTTTCTAATTTTAATACACCCATTCTAGAGTTGGATAATCTATACAGGTAAGCCACTTTGGTATGATTGAATGGGGTTATCAATTAATTTAAAATTCAAGTAATTAAATACAGATTTAAATAAGTTCAATTGGCTTCTATTTCAGTTCAACATGATATAGACCACACTGCACTGAATTCAATCTGTGTACTTTCAAAGATGCATGTAAGGGATTGATTGTAAGGATGATCCAAATTGAGATTTTGGCTTAACAATCAACTTTTAAAATTAAATTATAGAAAAATCAATTCATTTGAATCCCTTACAGTTTGAGCCACCTCAAGGTGACATTACAGACAGACAGACTCACTTTTATATATATTAATTTTAATGAAAAATATATAAAAAGTATTATTATATTTGAATAAGATACTATGAGATTCATTGAGTTTTGATTGGTGGAACTCTAGGACTTGCTTTTGTTTTAAAGTGGATATTTCTATGGCTAGGATGTAGGAAGAAATGTCTCTCTGACTGGATAACTTATGGTGGCTTAAATACGGCAATACTATGTTACAAATTTTCAGTAATGACACTTTTTTCCTTCTGAACCCCAAGGTTTGGAACAAAAATTTGACCCCTGGTCAAACCAGACTATGGGCCATTGGTCTGCATTTTTTTGATTAAATCTCCTGAGATTCAGCCCACTGATGTCATCAAATGTAAAGAATCTAATGCAATGCTGCTAGCAGTGCACATATTAAGTGTTCCAACCACTTGCCAAATTAAGGTAAAGAGACTCTCACTATTGGTCTGATGAGCCCAATGCATACCTAGTAATCAATTTAATCCCCACCCCAAGAGAAGTGAGACCAACAAGCTGCTCATGATAATATTACTTGTTGTTAACTCAAATTCATTAGGGGTTTGATTGGCCTAGTGAAGGGTAGTTTACAGATCAACTCATGCAAAGCATATCCTTTAGCTTTTGGCTTGGAAAGTTTTTTTCCAAATACAGCTTGATATCAATATCTGAATCTTTTAGATCCTTACTAGCCTCTTGTCACCTGGAGTATCTTCACTAAGGCCACTAGGATCAAACCTTTGGGTATGAATTTGAATGTTCTTTTATCCAATAAAATAAGTTCATTTTTGCTCATTAAATTTGACATTGAATCTTTGGCACTCATCTTTCATTTGCTAAGAAGATATCTATTAATCATACCCAGAACAAACAGGCTAAAGGACAGAACCTCAAATCTTACGTATTTAAGACTTTTGCCTGAGTTCTTTATTATGTCAAATTATAAAGTGCAACTCAACAATAGCGCTTCTTGGTCCCTGTGGTTTAGACTAGTATCAAATGATCAAGGTTTCCTACAACAGCCAGACATCCCTTGGTTTTTTCTCAAATGTGTCAAGGAATACTTGTGGATCAATTATTGTGGCACAACAAACATTGTTGTACTCAATAATGTTGGGCTTCACAAAGTGGATTTGGTTGTGTCCAAGTTCTCTCATCAATAAAAATAGCTACTGATAAGGAGCGCCTTTTGGGGAAGCTTCAAATATGGAATTAAGAAAGAAGAGAAGTATATTTTATTGGATAATACTTTAGACTTATATAGACTTGACTGTGGCAGGGATTTAGTTGGATTAAACCTAGGGGTTGGTCATGTGCAAGATGGGTTTTGAGCCACTGGATACTTGGACAGTCAGGTGATATTGCTTGGTTACCATTCTTGGTATGTCAAACTGGTATATTGGAAGGGGACCAAATTGGGCAATGGCTGGATGTTAAGTAGGTTGGCGGTAGCCAGAATGCTTGTACATCCAGACCCTCAACACCCCCCTTAAGGGGTTACTCTGGTGCATCAGGAGGGGGCTTTGTTTTCACAGCTGCTGCCTGATGCTCCTGGAGCTGTTTACTAGTTGGAACCAGTCTGGTTGAGTGCTCTCCTTTACTGAGGCGGAGACGGGTTCTGTGGTATTTCTTGATAATTGGGGTTTTGGCACCTTGGAATTTTACTAGGTAGGTGTTGTGTTCTGGTCTGTATTTGATGACTCTTCCTGGTCCCTGGTGTACTGAGTCTAGTTTCTTTCTGTTGCCAGCTAGAATCCAGACAGGGGAGTTGATGGGAAGTGGTTCCTCTGTGGAGGTTACCTTTTGTGTTTTGAGCCTCTTTATTTCTGCTATTTTAGCTTTGAGGCGGATGTGTTGTAGATTTGGTGCTTGTTCTACTGTGGGAGGTTTCCCCAGGGGGATCTTTATGTATGGCTGTTTGTTGCGGGTGATTATTTCCGGTTTGTACCTGTAGGTTAGCTCAAACAGTGAATAGCCTGTCCCTTGGTTGGTGCGGACTTGGGATACTAGTAATGCATGTTTCACGTATAGTGGCCATGTGTCTTTGGCTTTGCCATCCATTATTTTCTCTAGGGTCCTGATAAGGCTGCTGTTGAGGCGTTCCACTCTGCTGTTGGCCTGTGGCCTGTATGGAGAGGTTGTGGAGTGTTTAATGTTTTTGGATTTTAAGTTGTCATTTACTATGTGACCTGATAACTTGGTTGCTCCATCAGTTATGATGTAGTCTGGAGTGCCGTAGTTGGCTATGATTGCTTTGTTAATGAAACAGTTGATGGTTTCTGCTTTATGGTCCTTTGTTGCCCAGCAGATGGGCCAGCGTGTGGCAAAGTTGATAGCTACAATTAAGAAACGTTGGTTTGTTTTTGTTTCTGGGAAGGGGCCCACTACGTCCAGTCCCCAAACCTTGAATGGTTCAGGGTCTGGTACTGGGTTGACTGTTGGCTGAGGAGCCTTTGTACTGGTGTATTTCTTGCACACTGTGCACTTTTTCAGAACATCAACTATATCCTGTTTGAGGTTGGGCCACCATACTATCTCTTTTAGTGTGAGGTATAGGTTGTTAGCCTTTGTATGGCCTAGTAGGCGGTGATGTCTTAATATGGTGTCAACTCTTTGTGCAAGTGGGATGTACAGGACATGTTTGTCATTAATAATTTGGTATACAGTGCCATTTGATACATGGAAATACTTTTTGTTTCTTACTAATGTATTGTGGGTCAGTTGATGTGTTGAGGGGTCTTTCCCTTTGGTTTTATACTCAGTGTTGTACAGGTTTGGCCAGTCAGGGTCCAGGTGGTCTGGGTGATCCTCTCTAGGCTGGCATAGTCTAGAGAGAGCATCAGCTGTGACCAGCTCTGCCCCCTTTTTGTATTGGATGTCCAGGTTAAGCTGTTCCAGCAAGGACATCCATTTGGCTTGTTGCTGTGCAAGTGCGTTCTGAGTTTTGAAATAGATTAAGGATTTATGGTCAGTTAGTACTCAGACGTTTAAATGTCCTTCCAGATAACATCTCCATTTCTTGCATGTGTGGTATATTGCTAGCAATTCCTTATTGTGTATTGGGTATCTCTGCTCAAGTATTAGTTAGTTTTCTGCTTTTGTAACATACTGGCAGGAAGTCTTGCTGCCCTGGCTGGCAGATGCGCAGGACTGCGCCAATGGCGGTGTTGCTGGCATCTGACTTGAGCTTGTAGCACCTGTTATTATTAGGGTATTGCAAGATTGGTGCTTTGATCAAAGCTTGTTTTAATAATTGGAAATTCTTGTCACATTCTGGTGTCCAGATGAATTTCTTTTTGGCATTACCCTTGGTTAAGTCATTGATTGGTGTGGTTAGTTTTCTGCAGTCTTTGATGTATTTCCTTAGGTAAGCTACCATACCAAGAAAGCATCTAACTTGTTTAACAGAGGTGGGGCGTTGCATGTTATTTATGGCTTTTATTTTGTCTGGATCTGCTTTGATGCCACCGTCAGAGACAATGTGGCCCAAGAACAGGAGTTCCTTTTCCATAAATTGGCACTTACTTGGTTTTGCATAAAGTTTGTGCTTTGCAAGTCAATTGAGTGTCTTGCAGACATGCGTGAGGTGTTCCTCTTTTGTTTTTGAGAATATGATGATATTGTCAAGGTAGCATAATGTATTTGAGAGACTGTTTAGTGCTTGGTTCATCATGGTGACAAACGTTGCGGGAGCGTTGGTCATCCCAAAGTTCATTACTCTACATTCAAAGGATCCAAATTGTGTACAGAACACAGTTTTTGGTATGTCCTTTTCCTTTACTTCAACTTGGTTGTAACCTGAGGTGAGGTCAATTTTGGAGAAAAATTTGGCTCCTGAGAGTCTTGCAAACAGATCCTCTATAAGTGGAAGAGGGTATTTATTCTTTACTGTGCTTGCATTTAGTGCTCTGTAGTCAGTTACTAGACGCAGAGTGCCTTCCTTTTTCTTTACAAAGAACACTGCTGCCCCCCATGGGGATTCAGACAGGCAGATGAATCCTTTTGCTAGATTGTCCTCAATATGGGTTTTGAGGGTTTGGGTCTCCATGGGGGAGAGTCTGTAGAGGGGTGCAGGTTTAGGCATGGCCTTACATAAGTTGATGCCATGTTTGACCTCCCGTTTGGGGGGTAGCTTGGTGAGTTCTTCTTTGAATACATGGGTGTATTCATTTAGGAGTGCTGCAAGTTCTGGGCATTGGATTTTGGTTGTTTGCATGTTATTGAACTCAGTGTACCTCATTATGTGGAGGGTACTATCTTTGGTTAGACGTTCTGAGTTATCTTGGTTTATGACCTGGACAAATACTGTGTCTCTTAGAATGAGGTCATTGGGTTCTTTGAGGATGTTGAAGTTGACTCCGTTGCATTTGATGGTCATGGTTTTTGTTTTCCAACATACGCTGGGGTTCACTTGGGTGAACCAGTCCATGCCTGCTACAATGTTGTAGTTTATGTTGTTCATGAACAAGTCCTTTGATGGACGTTTGTATGCCTTGGAGGTCAATTCTGAAGGGAGTTGTTTTGCCTTTGAGTAGAACCTTTGATTTGTCTGCCATTCTGGCGTATTTGAAGTTGGATTTGACAACTGGTATTTTGTACTTGGTTACAAATGGTTTGCTAACCATAGTGTGTTGTGCACCAGAGTCAAATAAAATTTTATGTGTATGTGATTTTTAAGTGCATGGATAGACAAGAAGTTGTGAGCAATCTTTAATTTTTAAGTTCATAAAAATGGAGGATTGCGGGACACAGGGGATGCAAGCAGCAAAGTTTGTGCCTTGGTACAGTTTCTTGTCAAGTTGGGGGAGACAGGGGCACTTAAGCCTGTTCCCCCTCCTCTTTTCCCTGTTCCTCTGTTTTGAGACCTTTGAGGTCAGAGAATGTGGGGTCAGATTCATAGCAGGTTGCTATTTCAGCATTGTTAACTTTGGCAGTGTCCTCTTTCTTGGGACAGGAGCGGTTTGCGCTTTGGCTGCAATTGCCATTGTTGCAATTGGAGTTGCTGTTGTTATGGTTGGTATTTTGGCGTTTATTGCCATTGGAGTTTTCTCTGCCATTGCTGTTTGAGGAGCAATTGCTGTTGCGTGCAGCATATTCCATGTTTGCGCGTTTTTCTGCGCGCTTGGCTTCTGCAATGAGCGCAGGGCATGGAGGTGTTGGCCTCTGGGCAGGATGAGGGCAGCAACAGAGGGTTTCATTCTGTTGATGAATGATGCTCTGGTATGTACATTATCAGCTTGTGCTGGGTTTTGGATTTTGCAATGTATTTCCTCAAATTTGTTGGCATAAGCTGTGATAGTGGTCTTCTGAGGAAGATCACTGAGCTGTATTGCAATGTCTTGGAGGGATTTGGTGACGCAGAAATTGTGGGTGATGTCTGCTTTGAACTCTTCCCAGTTGTCAAGCTGGTTGTCAGTTTGTGAGCCAACCCAGGTGGCAAACCAGTTAGCTGCGGCCTTGTACAGGCGCTTGCTGGCTTCCTGGACCCATTTCTCATGGGGGATGCAGCTGGCGCGGAGTTTGGCGGCTGTGTGGTCTAGCCAGTTGATGATGTTTTCTTTGTTTTTACCAAAGAACTTGTTAATACCAATGTATTTGGTGTTGGTCACTTCACCTGTGATAGGTGGTTGTGTGTTTGTTTGTGGTTGAAGAGAGCAACTGTATTGAATAATCTTGGTGCATGCTTTGGGCATGACCAGACCTTTGAATATGGTGCATCCACTAGGTATATCTTTATTGATGTTGTGGGCGTAGAAGTACGTTTTCCAGGTCTCCTGGGATGTGGCCTGGTTGAGTACGTGAGCAAAGGTGGGCGGGTTTTGGTCAGTCATTTTCTCTCTCATGGGCGTGGTCAAAAAACTGTAGCTGCTACCAGTGATAAGGAGCGCCTTTTGGGGAAGCTTCAAATATGGAATTAAGAAAGAAGAGAAGTATATTTTATTGGATAATACTTTAGACTTATATAGACTTGACTGTGGCAGGGATTTAGTTGGATCAAACCTAGGGGTTGGTCATGTGCAAGATGGGTTCAAGCCACTGGATACTTGGACAGTCAGGTGATATTGCTTGGTTACCATTCTTGGTATGTCAAACGGTATATTGGAAGGGGACCAAATCAGGTGATGGCTGGATGTTAAGTAGTTTGGCAGTAGCCAGAATGCTTGTACATCCAGACCCTTGACACTACTCTTCCAGCCACTGCCTTGCTGACTGCCCAATGAGACTCCTTTTCCTCCTGCCATATTCTCCATTTCTGAATCCAATAAAGGAGGTGTTTGGTTGTGTCAGAAAGCCAGGAATAGGTAAATTCATTGGGTGAATTGGGTGGAGGAGCTGCTAGGTCATAGGGTAATGTACACCATAAGATGGGTACTAACTTGATAACATAAGATAGGGACCGCCAAAGTAAGGACCAGGGGGCAGAGCTTGACATTAAAGAGTCCATCAAGCCTGTCAGAGTAATTTAAATTACTCCAAACAACCAGGTGAAAGTGGTGGGGGGGGGTGGGCCGGGGGGGGGGGGGAAAGGGGGGGGAGGAAAAGGAAGTGGGAGAATGTACTGTCACAGAACAATATGGGGACTCATGTACCATTTTTTTGCAGCATATAGTCTTGGTAACTCTAGTTCTTGCCAAGGAGTTGGCAAGTAGTATGTTCTCTAAGTTGAACTCAGAGTAGGCGGGGTTTGGAGGATATTTGGTAAAATGCACAGGTCTAAAGGGGGCTCCAGGGGGACGGTATAGTGCCAGAGGTGGGTTGGCAGGTTGTTCTCTAGAGGGGGTGGTCACCTGGTTGTCTACTTGGCCAGAGTTGAGATGGAAGAGCACTAAAAATAAATAAGGTAGGATTTGCTGGAACCAAAGGTCCATAAGCCTTTTATTATCAAAAATGACAATATTATCATCCCCATACCTCCAGGTCTTTTATACCATAAGATTTTGCTTCTTTGATTTCTGCAAATTTTAGGTCTGTGGGCAATTTGCTGGCATGCTGCAGACATTGGGGCAGGGTTTTGAGGGCATCAGATTCTGGGTTGGCTAGCTCTGGTTAACAGAAGTGACAATGCTTTGTTCAGCTGGCATTGTTCTTCATGTTGCCTGAGCCAGCCAATTGTATTACTAATTCTAGGCTGGGGTCTGGCAGTGGTTGGTGTTAATTGGTGGGGTCAGTATTAGGTCTTATCTTCACCTCCTTTTGAAAAGCTAAAACCTCTGCATAGGTCCAGATTCCCAGTGACACACAATTAGTGGCAATCTGGTTGCCTTTTGTGAAATCTTGCTCACTAAGCTGGCAGGTTGCAAAGTAATTCACCAACTTGAGTCTGTGAACTGGCGGGTTGGCGGGTCTCAGAGTGCCAGGGTTCAATTACTGGGTGTTTATTACAATCATAGAAATGTCATTATTGACAGTTTGGATTAAGAATACCGTTGTCAGGAATGAAATTTGATGCTCTAAATCTCAAAACACCAAATCAGAGTTGAACCCTGGACAAAACCCTTTGTGGACCGCCAGACTCATAGGCTGGGACCAATAACCCACTACTAATTATGAATCTCCACCCCCAGGACCCAAACCCTTAGCTCCCTCAGATTCTCAAAACTCCATCAAGCCAGGAATTCCCTAGGTGCCAACGCCTACCTGCGGTTTTCCTGGTCTCCCTATTTCCAACTCCCCCAAATCCCAGGAAGGCACAACCCAAAGGCACCCAATACCCAAATCAATAAACAGGATTTAAGTCTTCTCACTCCAAACGGCCGGGTAAACCCCGCCCCCCTCCATCTAGACACCCAATGCCAACCTGCCCAAGCCCAGAAAACCCAACCAGGTAGGGCCGCGAGTGGTATATCTGCCATATCAACCCCCATTTTCATTTTTAAAATTTTATTGTTTCCCACTTTGCCATATTTTATTCTTCCATCTTCCATTAACCCCAGATTTCTCCCCCTCCAGCCCGCCAGCTATGTACCCCTGCCAGGTGCTCCTTTTGTCCTGTCCATTTCACAGAATACCCCTTAAACCTGGTACAAGGGCTATCCCCAACAACATACTACCCGGGATTCCTTGCCAGAATCCAGTTACCAAAAACAACTGAGAGGCTCTTGTCGTTACCAAACCCTGCCTGTTCAGAGATAAATACAACTTCCTTCCTGCCTACCAAATGGACATGGAACCACCCGTCAGCCCCAAACCAATGCCAGCATCTGCTCCCAAGATTCCCCTGGACCACACCAACAAGCTTTTTGGAATTGTATATATTACTCTCACGGGGTTAATAGATACTATTGTCCCAGCCGCCAGTCTGTGGTCGTGGGTGGGAAAGTCAATGTCCTACCTCATTAATTTAGCACCAATCCTTTGGTGGGCTCTTCCCACACAGTCTGCACTTGCCAGTTCCCAAACACTAGTGAGCTGGCCAATCAGGGTTGGTTCCCTGACAACCGTGAAAAAGGCCTCTTTCAAGATACAGAAGCTTTCTTCAATATTCTTGAAGTTGGGCAATTCTCAAATGCCACCTGATGTCATGGTGGTTTTGTACAAGCACTCTGAGTCCTTCATCCCAAAGTCCTTGCTTTTAAGCCAATCAAATAAAAAAGGGTTTCCTGGCTTTAATTTTTTATAAACTTATATATTTTATTTTAAATAGGATTTAAAAATAGGATTTAATGTGATAATGAATTGGGTTTTAGTATCTATTACAGGTGTGAAAAACTGCAGATGTTGGGCAGATATATTTAAATTAATTAAAAGTATAGATAAATCTTTCTATTTTAATGCATCATATTTTTATGCCTAAATTGCCATTTGAAAACATATGTGCCAACATCTCCATCAATGTGTGGAAGCCTGTAGCAAACAACTCCCTTGTCACAAAACCTGCCCTTGACAAACTTCAATGGCCTGGGATTTGCAAGGTTCACATGCTGCAAACCCCAGAATTAGGATCTATATACAAAATTGAACTTCAAACCATTGGGAACAGTTGAGCAGGAAATTCAATTGTACGCTTGCAAAATTGGGCAATCTATTATTTGCGGCACCTTCTATTTGGTGTGACACCACAGCAGTTGAAAGCCAAGTGTGCCACAACATGGACCTAAATCAAGCACAGGTTCCTGCGCACCCAAATGTGCACTTTTCCAAACATCAAGAGTATTCCAGTAAAGAAAATGTCACTAGGGAAATAGTGGCATGAGAAATGGCAAACTTCACAGCTGTCAAAACAACAGGGTCTACCCCTGACAAGGTTTTGACCAAATGGGTTTGTGACCTGCAATCTGACTTCCTGATGAAAAAAAGCCAAATGCAGAAGTTGACTCAAATTCCAAATCTAGAAAAATGACCAAATGACAATCCCTGTAAGGTGAACAGCTCAATTTGGTGCTTGACTCATTACAAAGATCAAGCCACTCCCTACCAATCCCATCAAGTGATCTTCACAATCATGTTCCTACTATCCTGATTCACAATTAATATATATAAAAATGAGTCTTTCTGTATATTGTTCTGGATGTAATGTTGCCTCAAGTGGGCTCAAGCCGTAAGGGATTCTTACTTAATTTTTAATTTTAAAAGTTGAAGTTAAACCAAAAGCTTGATTTGGCTCATCCTCACATTTAATCCCTTACATGCATCTTTGAAAGTACACGGTTTAAATTCAGTGGAGTGTGGTCTAATTTATGTTGAACTAAAACATAAGCCAAATGAACTTTAAATAAATTTTTATGTAATTACTTGATTTTTAAATTAGTTGCTAACTCCATTCAACCATATCAAAGTGGTTTATCTTTATAGATTATCCAACTCTAGAATAAATGGATTAAAATTAGAAAGGAAGCAAAAATTGTTTGAGATGATTTTATATGATTGAATTTTTGAACTCTGCTGATGATTGAATTGACTGATAAAAAGAGATTTTTTAAAAGTAACTTTATTTAAAGTCAGAAAAGACAGTAGAAAAGAACCACAGCTTAAGGGAATTGGGGGATAGGAGGGTCAATTTGATGTCGTCACATCACTTATTGGATTGTTTGGCCAATCCTGGTTAGAAAATTCAACTACAGGTGGGGTCCAATGAATCACCCTTACATTATACTGGGGGTCAAATTTAATACTTTTAGCTATAATTTGATGTGACTATCCTGGTCCATGCTGGAAAATTCCACAATGCAGGTAAGGTCCAATAATAACAAAAATATAGAGGCAGGGAAAGCAAGAGCAACAGGATTCAAACCTGGGACCTCTGGGACTGATGAAAAGTGATCTTGATCAGTTTTAGCTATATTTAATTGAAAAAGATACATAAATTTTAGTTTAAGTACAGGATGATTGGCTTGGAAATTTCAAATCAATCTATTCCAAAGTGGAATTATAGAATATTCCACTTGGATGCATCAGCTGATCCAAGTAGCTGCATATTTTTTTTGAGTAAACCTTGCTTACCACAGCTTCATCACAAAAGAACATCAGTGGAGTAAACTAGCTATGATAAAATTATGATTCAATTTAATGATTTTCATGAAATTTAGAGGATGTAGACCAATTTTTCAGATGATTCCAATCAAAATGGTACCAAACATGATAGTTCTAGCTGCTCTAGATACTGAGATATATAATGAAGTGTTGAAATTGGGTTCACATCATAATCAAAGGCTTGGACTCAATTTGATATTATCTAAATTTACTTTTAATACACACCACAAAAACTAAAATCAATGTATCTCAGTGAACAATAAACCAATTTTGTTGTCAAATAGCATATTTAAAGCTGTAGATCAGCTCTAAATTTTAAAGAATCTAAAAATCAAATACTAAATTTTAAAATAATTAGTTTAGCCTCACTAAACTTAATAGTGATACTATACTTATTTAATTTTAGTTTTTATTTATACTTGGAATAAAAAATTTTAATTTTAATTTTAAATAAATATAATTGAAATTAACTTTTAATAAAGTAATTAAATAAAAATTTAATTAATCATGTGATAATTAATCTAAGCCTAAAAGTAAAATAAAATATATTTAATTGATTTATTAAATTCAACTTTAATTCTGTCCTTAGATGGGGCAACCACCTAGTGACTACATAATATCCATATCTTAATAAAGAGCATTATCTAGTTTCCAATTATTTTCTCCTTGTAACTCTTCTAAAACAGCACATTTAAAAATTGGTAGCACAGTTATATTCTTCATCCTACCTTCTTTTTCAAGATTCCTCCTGTTGCCTGTACTTGCTGCGGTCAACAAATATATAAAAGAATTATAGACAGGCTCCCTGTAGACTGGATGCCCTACACTCCAGGGACCAAAATACCAGAGGGGATGTACTATACCAGAAAATGGTAATGCTGGTCCCCGCCTTCAATGTTCTACTGGCCCAGGGGTTCCTCCAGGACCCCACTGCCACACCGCAAATGACAGACAAGCGCACCAAGCCCGTGCATGTGGCTCAGCAACTTTACAGTGCCACCTTGAAGTTGTTTGTGGGTACTAACAATAACAACACCACAGCATGAATCCAATCTTCACAAAACAAGATGGCTCAAATAGAATGCCCCAAACATTTTTGTATTGCAGATATTTCCATTTTTGTGTCCCATGACACGGGAACCTGGTACAACAAGTGGCACAATGATCACACTGAGAAGGACTGGGACACCTTTACACAGGACTTCTTGGCAAGGTTTGTAATTCAGGATACTGCCCTCATGATCATACACCAAGTGAATAACTTGACGCAGACATGAACAGTAAAAGAACTCACCCAAGCCTAAGAAGAGCTACACCTACAGGCACCATCAGATATGGTGTTTGATAATCCAGCTATGTACCTCATGTACTATGACACTCTCAAATTGCATGTGATGAGACATGTCAAACTGGACCAAGTAACTAACGTCCAAAGCCTGTAATGTGAGGCAGAGAAAGCCAAACAAACATCCAACCTGATGCACAAGGCACAAGCTGAGAAAAGAGAAAGACCTAAGGACTCTCACCCCTCAGGACAATCCAGCCAACTTCTGCCCAATAATAATAACAATGTAGCCAACAAACTGTTGCACTTTTTGAATTACAGTGCCACAATTATTTGAGATTATTGGGCACAGGGCATTTTTTTGAATACAATCATATGTGAGGATATGAGTAATATTGTATCAGCAGAGCCAGGATAAAATGGTAACATGATTATTGCCCAGCAATGGCTTCTGATCACGCAGAAGCACTTAAATATTAAGAAAAAGATCAACCAGATTAAAGATAGATCAAAGATAGGTCAAAGATAATTTTATTGTAATTAATTAATTTTTCTTATACTTCTGCAAGGTTAATCCCTGGGCTACTAGTAATGTCTTCTAGGATATTCTAACACCCCCCTTATTTGGGTAATTATTCATCTAGGTTTGGCGCTTATTGCACGTCAACCAATAGGATATCTCTATCTTCACCCAGCCCAGGTGATCCTTGATGGCATGGAATAATTTAGTTACTTCAGGATCACTTCCTACTTTCTCAATATACTCCAATATTAATGCTTATTAAGGTGATTAATATAAAAATTCAAGATTATGGGGAATCAAACCTAGCGCCTTGGCACTCAATGTAAAAGTAAGATGGTGCCTTGGCGCCTGCAATAAATTTCAGTTGGCGCGGCGGCGCTTGACGTAAAAGTAGTTTGGCGCCTTGGTGCCTAATTCAATTGCTAGTGGTGCTTGTATATTTTAAAAAGTAATGTAGCAGCAAATCATGTATCACTAAGTGCTGCCATGGTGCAAACCATTGTCTAGTTTATGGTTCAGGTCAGCAGACTACTGCTGATCTAATATGCATATGATTTATACTACTAATTCATGTTGTTTGGCAGCTGTAATTCATATCTATGAGCTCTTTCATAATTGGCACCATTGATTTTTATAGTGCCAATTTATGGGTTTGGTTGCTGAAGCCCTAATCTGTGAGCTCCATCATAATTGGCATCATTGCTTGGTCAAAATTCCCAACACAAACCTTTGGGTTCCAATGACTATAACAATGGGAATAATGGCCAATCTAACTGCACTCATTTCTAGAGTCACCAGCACCCAGGGTAATCATAATGAGAAAAAAGCCTGGGGAGAGCAATAAGCAAGCTAAGCTCTCCCCACCAATCTCCTACCTTGCCCAACAATGAGTACTTCCCCAAAGATGTGGACTAATGTCCAATGATCCAGGTCCCCTTGGAGGACCCAGTGCTCTACACCATCATCAAACATCCTAATAAATTGATGTCTTGCCCTTTCTGCTTTCAAAGTTACACAGGTTAAGCACTCTTGGATTAAGGCGCAGACTGTACCCTTGTCAAAAGTCACTTTGTGAACAAGTTCAAGCTAGCCACTAATCCTTTGCAGATTAAGAACATGGTTTTAGCTGATGAACATCACATCACTGTTACACAGGAAACTGTCCCCTTTTCCATCACACTAGAGAACCTCCACTCCACCATCCAAGGACCTGTCATTGACTTTCCCAGATTTGATGTGGTACTTGGCCTGGACTATTTGATGAAGAACAACCCAAAAATAGACTGGATCAACTCAGTACTGACCATCAAACAATAAGGGGTCAACCACCAAATCTATTCAGGCACAGTGGACCAACTCCTACAAGACCACATTTTTGTATGTATCACAGAAACCCAAGAAGAAAAGGACAACCTCAAGGAAATTAATTGGGACTCCTGCCAGTACAAAGTCATACACTTCAAGGGCCAGAAAGATAATTTCAACCCCCAGGATTGGTAAATAGTGCCCCAACATTCAGATATCTTTGAGAAAGCTCTTCCAGGATTGCCTCACAAGAAGCAAAACAGCACACTATCCAACCCAAAGGTGCTTTCCCAAGGCACGTCCCATATATTGACTCACACCCAATGATGACAACACCTAGGCACCTATCTTAAAGAAGCCTTGTAAAGGGGGCTTATCTAAACTTCACACTCTCCCTTTGGGATTGCATATTATTTATAGCAAAAAAAAGATGGATCTCTCAGGATAGTCACAGATCACCAAGCACTAAACAAAGTCACCATCAGGAATTGATACACCTTCTGCTTGTTGATAATCTCTTTTATTTCCTAGTTGGTGCAACAGTCTTCTCTAAGATTGCCCTGACAGATGGATACAATCAGATTTGTATCAAGAAAGAAGATATCCCAAACTGCATTCCAAACTAAGTATGGCTTGTACAAAAGTATTGTCCTCAACTTTGGGATGACTAACACACCCTCAATCTTTGTCACATTCATGAATGAAGTATTTGCCCCACACATTAGAAAGTATGCACTGGTATAATTGGATGATGTCATTGTATATATCCCTACTGTTAAGCAGCACCACAAGGATCTGGAGGCAGTGTTTGCAACTTTGGAGCAGCACAATCTGCTTTCTAAATCATCCAAGAACCAGTTTTACCATTAAAAGATCAGCAACCTCCATAATTAACTCATACAGCATGGAACATCTTACATTCTACAATTTCAAAAACTAATTTTGCTTTATCTTTTATAATTTCAATTAAAAAATCAAAATCAAAAATTGCTTTTATTATCAGTGTCTGCTATTTAAGCTAGAAAAAAACCTTAAATATTGGAAGTAAGAAAAAATAATTTAAGGACTGTTGACATGGATAGTATTCCATGCTGTATGAGTTAATTCTGTAGGTTGCCAAAAGCCCCCTTCTTGGGGCATGTGGTGTCTAGAGAGGGCATTAACCCTAACAAACAAAGGATTCAAGTTATCTGCAAGATGCCACTGCCTAAGGACAAAAGCAAACTCTAAACCTTCTTGGGCATAGTAGCCTATTTTTTCTGATTTATCCCCAACTGTGGCATTCTTACAGCACCACTATTTGCCATCATAGGTGCCAAGTCAAAGTTTGTGTGGACTCCACAATGGGACCTCTGTTTCTGTCATCTAAAAGAGAAATTGACACCTGCTTCCATACTACAATACCCAAGAAGAGATGGTGATTACCAAATGGAAATTAATGCCTCTGATGCCTCCATTAGAGGGGTACTTCACATCAAGACAGACACAGGCAACTTCCTACCAGTGGCCTACTAGTCTTGCAAGTTAACATATGGCAAGTGCTGCTATCCAATACACAATAAAGAGCTGCTAGCCATTGTGCATTGTCAGGTCAAGTGGCGCTGCTACCTGGAACAGCAGAAAGAATTCACTGCTCTGACTGACCACAAATCAATTATATAATTCAAGACACAGGTCAACCTTTCCAGGCGTCAAGCCTGCTGAATAGTGTTCCTAGAACAATTTAACATGAACATACAATATAAACCCAGGCCAGAACTAGTCACAGCTGACGCCCTCTTGCATCTATATGTAACAGCTTCTAGAGGAAAAATTGTCTAGACCCTGAATAGCCCACTGGTGATTCAAACTAAAGACAAAGGTTTCCCTCCAGCCACCATCAATACCACCAGAGACACATTCATCAAAAACAAGCACCTTTTTACAGATGTCTACAGAACGCTGCATTGTAAAATGACCAATGGAGTAACTATCCCTTACATCCCTAAGGGTGGACACCATTTTGTGCTACCACTGAGACCTAGACCATACAAAGAGCCAGAACTATTGATCACCAACGGAGGCAAGTAGTTGACATTAGAAGACACAAATGTTTATCTTACAAAGAACAGAGTAAAACACACAGTAAAAATGCCATACCACCCTCAGGCCAATGACAGAGCTGAGTGGCTAAATGAAAGCCTAGTGCAAGCCCTGGCCAATCTCACCACCCAGAGACCTGAGGACTGGCACAAACAATTAGCAACTGAACTTCTTGTGTTTTTCACCCAAGTGAACAGATTCACCGGAAAGAGTCCTTTTAAACTTTTTTACGGAATGCAACCAAACATAGTTCAAGCCCTCACTGGGCCCAAGTTGGAAACACCCAACAAGATACCAGCCTGCTCTTCACCAACATTGACCAAAGAAAAAAGGAGAAGAAACACATTCAAAGTAAATTTACCCCCATCCAAGCCAGGCACAAAGTTGGCACAAGGTATGGGTAATGAACACAAACAGAAGTAAGTTACAGCCCAAAAAAGTAGGTCTCATCATTTTACTAAAGGTAAACAACTACAACACTTAACTAGTGCAAGGATTGAGCAAGAGAAAACAAGATAAAGTTCTGCACCATGACAGACTCTGCCCCTGCAAGGCCCAACAGAAGCAACATGAAACCGTCCTCCCTGCAACTGAGCAACAATTGATACATTACATTTCCTGCGCCCCTGACAACCTTCCAGGAGATCTTGCAACAGAGGAGGCTGACCCTCAGCCAAGGGGGGGGGGTGTCAAAACAACAGGGTCAACCCCTGGCAAGGTTCCAATTAAGTGGGTCTGAGACCTGCAATCCAACTTCCCAGTGACCCAAAACCAAATGAGGAAGTTGACTCAAATTTCCAGAAATAGTAAAATGAGTAAATGATGATCCCAAAGGACAGATACCTTGATTTAGCACTTGAATAAATATCTAGATCAAGCCCCCTAACCATCCACCCAATTGATTATCACAATCATGTTCCTACTATCCATGATTCACTCCTACTATATAATTTCAATATCTCAATAAAGGTAATTATCTAGTTTTCAATTATTTTCTTCTTGCAACTCTGCTAAAACAGCACAGTTACAACACAAATCTTAAGTTGGTGCTTGTTGTGCTTAAAAGATACCAATCATAATTAGTCATAAATTAAGCTTGCTATACTTTAAGAGCAGCCAATCTTAAACTCAAATACTCAATAGATCAAGGCTTAATTTACACGGTAAATTCAGAACCTAATAGTAGAAACACAAGATTGTCAAATCCTTATCTAAATTTTGGATCACATCTGCGGGCCGCTCAGCTGAGTCAAAATAAAAATATTTAATAGAATTAACCATTCAGTTTGAATTTTTGGTTTATTTAAATTTGCAAATTTCTAATTCCTACTGCAGATAATGTTGTAAATGTGCAGTATTAACAGAGTTACAACAGGGAAAATGATGGGAAACTAGATAATTATCTTTATTAAGTATGTGTATTATATAGCTGAGATTAATTATTAAATAAGGAACAAGATTATGATGATCAATTAGTTGGATTGGACAGGGGGGTGTGATCCTTGTAGTGAGTGAAGCAAAAATTGAGTTGTCCACCAAGCTGAGATTGTCACTGGTTCTTGTTGCTGGATTTAATAATTTGAGCCAACTTCCACATTTAGCTACAGATGATGAAGAAGTCAGTTTTTGGGGTCACAAAACCTTTTGTGCAAAATCTTGTTGTGGGGTTGGTCCTATTGTTTTGATACCCCTCCCCTTGGCTGAAGTTTGGTCTCCTCAGTGGGGAGGTCATCTGGAAAGTTTTCAGTGGCACAGGATTTATACTCTACCAGCTGTTGTTTGGTTGCTGGGATGATGACTTGCGTTGTTTCTGATATCCTTGCATGGGTGGGGCTTGTCATGGTGCAGGACTTTGCCTTGTCTTTTTTCCAAGCCTTGTACCAGGTAAGTATTGGTATCATTTATCTTTATAACAATGGCAGGGCCTTGTCACAGTAGTTTCTTTAATGCCAGGTATTGTCTGTTCTGATTGGAAAGCCAGGAAATTAAGAAAACAATTGACCAAGTTAACCAATTTGACAGATTTGAACCAAACTGTGAAACAAAAATGGTTCACAGCTTCTCCAGTTTTTTAGCATGATTTGTTCATCCATCATAAGTTGACCCTGATAAAAACACATAATTTGATAGTCACTCAATATAACCTTGTTTATCAGAATGGTCATCAGAAATTAAACACAAGGGTTTTTTGTGTTCTGGACAAGATACTCTTGGGATGAGATGGAATAGAAGTCCTGGATTCAGGAAGTAGTTCTTAGTCAATAATTTTGGTATATATTGGAAATTTCCACTGTTCAACTCTAAGAGTTGAGTCCTACCTAAAAATCAATCAAATAAATCAAATTATCTTCTGGTCTAACATTATTTTACAATGCATTTGGTGGTTGGATTACTGCACTACATTACTTGCAGTTCAATCTTGAATCAAACTGTGACTGTTAGATGGGGCCCTGCTGTTGGTTCTTCATTGTCTGTGCCTCCTAATTTTATCCTGATGCCTGCCAATCTGGTGGTATTTAATACTGGTTCTGAAGCTTAGACAGTGGTTACCTCCCAATGTCCTGAGTTATACTCCAAAGACTCGTTGATTCTATCACAGGCCATTTATCTGGGACTACTTTGATTAGATTTAATAATCTTGTTAAGCCCTATTTTATCTTTTGGAAATTTCGCTAAACAATATTTGAAGCTTTGGTGGTGGCTAATCATCAACTCCTTATGGAATTTGGTGGATATTCCCCACCATCTGGAGGCCTCTTTATACTACCCAGTAATTTCTGTCATTGGCCTACTTTATCTGGTTTTAGTTTACTCCTGTTAGTGTTCATCACCCAGACCTTGTCACCAACTTTATATCTGTCTTTTAGAGGTAAAATCAAGTCTTGTAAGTGTTTTTTCTGTCTGTCTGCTTGACTGCCATTGGCGCAGAGTATCCAGGGGTCTGATCTAGTAGGAAATTTGCTTGATATTTCCAGTTTTGGTCTTGTGAGGGCTTGAACAATGTTTTTCTGTGTACCATGCTAATTAAAAAGGGTTCTTCCCAGTGGATCTGTTCACTCAGGTACAACACACAAGGAGGGCAGTTGCTAACTGTTTGGGCCAATCTTCAGATTTTCTGGTAGTGAGTTTGGCAAGGGCTTGTGCTAAGCTGCCGTTTAAGTGCTTGGCTCTGCTGTTAGCCTGAGAGTGATAAGGAGTGATCACTGTGTGCTTCACGCCCTGCTTGGTGAGGTAGACGTTGGTATTGCCAGAGGTCAATCACTTGCCTCCATTGATGATTAACAGTTCTGGCTTTCTGAACTTACTGATTATTTCTTTGCCTATGAACCTCTGTATGTCATTACCAGTGTGCGCCTTGACAGCTTGCACTAATGACCAGTGTGAAGCAAAATTGATGGTGGTGATGATGTACTTCTTGTTGTTGTGTTTCCCTGGTATGGGTCCCACAATATCCAAGGCCCACACCTTGAAGGGTAACTGAGTGTGGATAGGCAGTACTGACTTGGGCAGTGTGTCACTATTGGAAAATTTCTCACAAACCTTGCACTGGTCAAGTACCTCTTGTATGTCTCTGTATAGGGTGTGCCATCAGGCCTTATGTTTTAGGAATTTGTACAGGTTTCTACTCTTGGTATTACCCAGGTCCCAATGGTAGCGGAGGATAGTATGTACTCTCCAATATGTGGGTACATACAGGATGATGTGAGGGATCCATGTCAATCCAGTCAAACTTACCTTTCTTGTTTCCATGCTGACTCTTCTTTCTAGAACCTTCCCAGTATAAAGCTTTGGCAAGCTTTACCTCCAAGGAGCCAATGTTCTGTTATAACATCTTGCTGTCATCACAACAATGGACCATTATCTCTACACTCTTCTCTTCTCTTGAATGGAGAGCCTTGTCTCCCTATTTGCAGTGTTCTTCATCTGCCAAAAGATTTTATCAAATCCTACAAGCAAGTTTCAGGAATCCCAGGCATAAATCCAATTTTCTCGTGCTGTAGTTCCCTCCTTATCAAAATAGTCTGCATATAACTCCTCAAATACTGATTTTACTTCTACTAATGATTCCTTAGGCAAAGTATTTGCAACTTCAAGACCCTCCCAGGCCTCCTCCAGGGAACCTTCAGGGATCTCCTTTCTGGTGACAGCAGTTTCTACTCTAAGGGCCCCAAACTTTGCTCTTCCAAATAAAAATTAGGAAGACATAATAATTGAAAAAGAATGAGGGGAAAGCATCAGATTTGACAGATAATATTTTATTAAGTTTTGCTGTTTTCACTTATATACCATATGGGGCATATTTGGCTGAAAACCCCTCTGGTTCAGGAATCAACCCATTTTTCCTATCACATGATTTATAATGTAACAGTGTCATTCAATCCAGATCTTTACCCAAAAGATGCTCACAATTTTCAACCTATGAAAATATGCCCACAATGTAAAGAAATCATGTGATTCATTTTGTTACAATGTATTGGTTTAACATGGAGTATAGCAAACTCCTGGCACTAAATCCCATTGGAGTCTACCTACTCCAGATCCAAGCTATTCTTGTTCCTACTGGGAACCAGCTGATTAAACTTAAATACTCAGACACCCTTGTCTGTATTTAGGCACATATGTTAATTGATTCCCTATCAATTAACTTAATTAACCTTCCTGGTTAATTAATTTGACTTAAAGACAACCTGCCCTTTTTCTTGACACAGTCAAGTCCATTTTGGCCCTATGATTAAATCCCCATTAATCATATTACAGGGTATACTCAATTAATCTTTGGAGTTTAATGATTTTTGGGTTTGAGACACCTAGCCTCTAAGATTGATTTGGCCAATCTTGTCAGGAATAACAATTTGGATGCACCTGAATCCAAAAGTACAGAACTAGAGTCAAACCCTGAACAAAACTCTTTGCAGACCGCCAGTTCCAAAGACTGGGAATCTGACAGCCCACTACCAATTGACAAAGTTGTTGCCAACCCACCAGGACCAAAATTCTTAACTACACCTCAGGGTTTTGCAAGAAAACTGCCAGTGCAAGATGCCGGGAATTTCCCTGAGGTGCCAATACCTGACACCAGCAGTTTGCTAAGTAAAATGCATGAGTCCCCCAATGAGAGTTGTTCCAAACTCCCCCAAATCCCAGGAAGTGGCACTGAACCTGAAGGGCCATCCAACGCCCAAGTTGCCAAACAGAAGGGTTCAAAGTCTTCTCACCCCAAAGCAGCCAGTGGCAAACCGCCAGTGCCGAGCGTCATGCTGTCATCTGAAACCCCCAATGCCAACCCACCCAAGCCCAGAAAACCCAACCAGGTAGTTAAGCCTGGCAGTGTGGTATAAGTACCTGTCAGGCCAAGATCAATCCTCATTTTCATTTTAAAATAAAGGTTATGAGATATTGGTTTCCTCAATTATTGCTGTATTTTATCCTTGTCATCTTCCAGTTAACTCAAAGATCATCTGACCCTCCTTCTAATCTGCCAGCTATGTATTGTCTGCCAGGTGCTTCATTTAGTCCTGTCAATTTTACAGAATACCCCTTGAAGCCTGGGTACAAGGATTACACCGCAGACAACATACTAGCCCAGGATTCCTTGGCCAGAAATACAAGTTAACCAGAAACAACTGAGAAGGCCCTTGGTACATTACCAAACCCTGCCTGTTCAGAGATAATTACAACTTCCTTCCTGCCTACCAATTAGACATGGAACCACCTGTCATCCCCAAACCAATGCTCACATCCGCTGCTGAGCTTCCCCTGGACCATACCAATAAGCTATTTGGGATTGTATATGTTACTCTCACAGGAGTAATATATACTATTGTCCTTGCCGCTGGTCTGTGGTCATGGGTGGGCAAGTCAATGTCCTACCTCATTAAGTTAGAGCCAAATCTTTGGTGGGCCCTGCCCACCCAGTCCGCAAACTGCCAGTTCCCATATGCTAGCAAGCCGGCAAATCAGGGTTGGTTCCCTGACAAATCTTGCCTTCAGTTTCCAGTTAGTACAACCTAACTAACAACCTTATATTTAATTTATTTATTTATTTATTTAATATAGATACCAATATTTATACAGGAATCTTTACTCTAAAAGAATTCCTGATAAACTTATCCATATTTAATAAGCCATAAAAACACATAATAGATTTATATATCTTGGAGTATTTATTCAACTAAATACTGAAAGTGACTGTGGTACGGCCTCAGATGGTCACCCCATTGGTTGTTTTGCAGTGTAATGTTTCATAGACATCAGTGAATGGATGTTCATTTTTAATCACAGTGTCCCAGGTGATGTCTGTGGTACCCAGGGGGGAACCCTTCATCTTTGATTTATTTTACTAGAAGTGGCCAGTTGGGGTCTAGACTGTTCTGTCTCCTTGAGGCTCTTACATATAGCTGTAATAGTGTGTTGGCAGTTACTAAATCTGGCCCAGGTTTGTACCAAATGTTCATATTGAATCTTTCCAAGAATACCATCTAATCTGGTTACCGCCAGGAGAGTTAAGCCTATGTTTTGAAATAGATGAGGGACTTGTGATTTGTCAGTGCAGTGAAATCTTCTTGTCTTTCCAAGTAGCTGTCATGGCCCGCCATGACACAGTAGCTTTAGAAATTCACGTTTTAAAAGCTTGAATTGATAAAGCTACTTCTTGCTGTCAGAAAGCTACCTTGATGATCTCCCTAGGTATCCTAGATCAAAAGTTATGGCAATTTAAAGAGCTGAGTTCAAAAACCCTGTCAACATGTCCCAAAATGGTTGTGAGATTGGATTTCAAATCAAGACAAGCATCAATTAGTAAGCGGGCAAATCCAACCATATCTCAGCTTCCAGTGATCAGTCTTAGACGTTCTTACGCTCAAATGAAAGCCCCGGATAAGGAAAATTCATCTGAAGTATTTTTAGATGACCACCTGAGGCAAACCATGAAGTTCAAATCTGGCCAAAAGAATATGACTAGAATTAGTCAGCTGATGTTTCAAACTTTTAGCATGACCCTCCAGATAGAGAGACAAGGACCTTCAGGAAGAATCTGGAAGAATCTCAAAGACCAATGTAAATGGTATAAAAAGAACCTAGTTTTCCTTTTCCCTATTGTGATCATTCTTGGTCTGGATAATAAATAAAGGACTTCTCTTAGACTATAGTTTAAATGGATCAGAGTTGGGAGCCCTTGGGCCCTGACAGTAGCAGCACCACTTGACTAAACAGTGCATAATGATCAACAATTCCTTGACATGTGTTGGATAGCGGCACTCACTGTCAGTTAGTTTGCAGTATTTGTATACCACAGGTAGAAAGTTGCCAGTGTCTGCTCTAATGCAAAATACACCTCCAATTGACGTATCAGATGCACCTGTCTCTATCTGATAGTCCATGTCTCTTTTAGGTACTTTAATATGGGAGATAACACTAGTTTCTCTTTCAGGCAGCAGAAACAAAAGTCTTGTTGGGGGTCCATACAAACTTGGACTTGGACCATGTGATGGCAGATAATGGTGCTGTGAGTATACCGCAGTCTGGAATAAAGCGGCATACATAGGCTATTATACCTAGGAAGGTTCTGAGCTCTTCTTTTTCATGGGTAGTGGCATCTTGAAGATAGCTTGGATCTTTTGTTAATCAGGTTTGATACCCTCTTTGGACACCACATGTCCCAAAAAGGTGAGCTTTTTGCGGTAAAATTGGCACTTGGATATTTATAAAGAAGCTTGTGTTGAGCCAAAGTTGTAAACAAAGCCTCCAAGTTCTTGTAGTGCTGCTTAACAGTAGGGATATATACAATGATATCATCCAATTATACCAGTGTATGCTTTCTAATGTGTGGGGCAAATACTTCATTCATGAATGTGACAAAGATTGAGGGTGTGTTAGTCATCCCAAAGTTGAGAACAATACTTTTGTACAAGCCATACTTAGTCCAGAATTTAGTTTTGGGGATATCTTCTTTTTTGATGAAAATCTGGTTGTATCCATCTGTAAGGTCAATCTTATAGAAGACTGTTACCCCACCTAAGGCATAAAAGAGATAATCAATGAGAAGAAGGTGTATCAATTTCCTGATGGTGACTTTGTTTAGTGCTTGGTGATCTGTGACTATACTGAGGGATCCATCTTTCTTTGCTTTAAAGAATATGCAGCCCCAAAGGAATATTGTGAAGGTTGAATGATCCCCCTTTACATGGCTTCTTTAAGATAGGTGTGGAGGTGTTGTCATCATTGGGTGTGAGTCAATATATGGGACGTGCCTTGGGAAAGCACCTTTGGGTTGGATAGTGTGCTGTTTTGCTTCTTGTGAGGCAATCCTGGAAGAGCTTTCTCAAAGATATCTGAATGTTGGGGCACTATTTACCAATCCTGGGGGTTGAAATTATCTTTCTGGCCCTTGAAGTGTATGACTTTGTACTGGCAGGAGTCCCAATTAATTTCCTTGAGGTTGTCCTTTTCTTCTTGGGTTTCTGTGATACGTACAAAAATGTGGTCTTGTAGGAGTTGGTCCACTGTGCCTGAATAGATTTGGTGGTTGACCCCTTATTGTTTGATGGTCAGTACTGAGTTGATCCAGTCTATGTGTGGGTTATTTTTCCTCAGCCAGTCCAGGCAAAGTTCCACATCAAATCTGGGAAAGTCAATGACGGGTCCTTGGATGGTGGAGTGGAGGTTCTCTAGTGCAATGGAAAAGGGGGTAGTCTCTTGTGTCACAGTGATGTGATTTTCATCAGCTAAAACCATGTTCTTAATCTGCAAAGGATTAGTGGCTAACTTGAACTTGTTTGCAAAGGTGCTATTGATGAGTGTGCAATCTGTGCCTGTGTACAGGAGCGCTGAACCTGTGTAACTTTGAAAGTGGAAAGGGTAAGACAAAAATTTACTAAGATGTCTGGCAATGGTGTAGAGAACTGGGTTCCCCAAGGGGACTGTGGGGTTCCTGGTCACCAGTCCCCATAGTGTGTCCTGGGTCGTAGCCAGGGACCGGCTTGGAGGAGTCGTCATTCTCCAACAGGGGTGAAGGGTTGGTGAGAAGCTTATACTTGTCTTGTATAAGGGTGAACTCCTCCAGTACCTTTCCAATCACCAAGCAAGCATCTCCACCGTATACCTGGACTTCAGTAGGCGCCAGCCCTTCTGTAGGCTGATACCAATCCTATAGTAGTCTTGCAAACTCTTCTCCAATGAACTCTCTTCCTCTATTTGACATCTCCAAATGCCTTGTCACCTTCTCCCACTCCTCCTGAGCAGATTTACTAGAGGCAAACTTCCTGCACCCTAGGCAATAGGATTTCTCATCCCCTGGGCTAGGATAGAAAATATGGGGTAATTGACTCATGAGACTTAAATACTCTTTTCACACAGGAAATTCAGATAGGGGCCGTAATAGGCGCTTTATTCTCTGTCAGAAGGAAGATCTCCTTAGAAGCCTTCTGAGATATTGCCTTGGTGTAGGGAATAAGAAAGGGTTTGTGCCAATACTTGGAGTCCTTTAAAAATATCTTGGACTCCTTGTACTTGGTCTTTGACTCCTGCTCCTTGATCTTGGGCTCCAGCACTTAGTCATGGGCTCCGTTGTCTTAATCTTAAGCTCATATGGTCTGACCCAGCTCTAGCTTCTTATCCTTGGTCTTCTGCTCCTTATGTAGCTTTGGTGGCCTTTTTAATCCACTTGATCCAGTCCCTGAAGAGTCTCAGATAGCTCTCCCTTTTATAGCCCCTTGTTTCAGACCAAAAACCTCTCTTAGAACTCTGGTTCTTTAAAGCTTAAACTATCCTGTTTTTCTTCTTCTATAATATATTAAACTTTTAAACTTACTTCAGCCAATGAAAGCCCTGAATTTTCTGCTTCTGCTCCCCATTTTTTAGGCTTTAACTCTTAAGTTAAAGCCTTTAAAAAACTGATTAAGTAGACTCTGGTTTGCAGCCAATCAAATGCCTTGCTTCAACAGTTTTGCCAAAACAGTTTCCCCAGATGACCTGTCCCTGACCCTGGTTCAAACTCAAAGCTGTCTTGCTCCGGGTAAACAACTGCTCCGCGTTTTGAACAGTTTTGCCGTAATTCCCGTTACGTTTCCCCAGCAAATCTTGAGCGCTTCCACATATGTTTTACTTAGGCGATTTTTGACCCTTCAATTTTTCAACGTTTCTCCACATTTCTCTGTGTTTCTTTCAACGTTTTGCACCTTTGAACCTGCCTGTTGCTCGTCCTTTTGCTTTCCAAGTTGTTCTTGGCAAAATTTGCTCTTTTGCCCTCACAGTTTCTCTGTTCTCCTTCCAGCTCCTTTCTGATCCATTTTCTCTTTAATCTCTTTTCTAAAAATAACATATAGTTCTAACAAACTATAGGTTATTTTTTATTCTCTTTCTTTTTCCTTATATTATTTTCAATCCTTTTTTAATCATAAACAGGCAGTATTTGATTATTCTTTAACTGCTTCTTTATATCCAAATTTCTTCTCAAAAGTCACTAAACCAACTCTTCCAGCCTCTGTATTCAGTCCAGCTAGGTCATCCTCTCAGCTCTTCAGTTCTTCAGCACCAAATTCTGGTCCTTTGGCCATTCTACACCATGATCTACTAGTCCTTCATCATGTCTTCTTGTCCTTCTGCTTATCCTTAACCAGTTCCTCACCCAATCCTCACTAGGAACCTCATTTGTTCCTTTAACACACTGAACCATCTTGGTTCATTAAATTCAATATGAATTAACAGTTTGTCAACTAGCCTTCACTGTGACCAAACAGTCCCTCTTGCTAGTTTTCTCTGCTAATTCTGTGAACCACCTTGGTTCTTTATCTCAGCCCCCATTACCAGAACTCGTAGACCCAGGCATGAGTCTACATTGAACTGGTGTTTGACTGGGTCCTCTCAAGTGGCAATCCAATTAGGCCATTCAACCATAAATATATGTCTATGCGTTGCCTTTACTCACCCAGGTGATGAAGTCTGGGCTTTCAGTCGCAGAGTAATCAGCTCTACTTCCCAGAGGCCTGATCACACCAAGTTCTGCAGCTTGCTTCCCCAAGCAAGCCACCTTAGTGACATCTCTGAGCATGCCTATACCCTCCAATGCTCACTTTGGGTTTCCCCAAAGCTCTCATAGGGGCATAAACAAGGACACCCTGCCAGTTCGTCAGGCAGGGTGCTTGCTCACAGACCTCCCGCAAGTGTATTAGGGTACGTTGAGCCCTCAGAGCTCTTCCCCTCCCTGGCAGCCTGCGTTACCCGCCAGGGGTCCAAACCTACTCCCTCCCAGACAGACAAAGTTCCCTGCTTGCTATTTCAGTCTTCACCCTCCTGCAGCCACAGTTCCCTGCTAGGTGAAGCACTATAGCCCAAAGCAGCCAACATCTTCTGCTGAGTGGAGGCAACAACTGCTTCTGATAGTCCTTTGTTACCTACCAGCCAGGCCTTACTTACCTTAGTAGATCATGTTACCTACTAGGCTTCCCTTACTTACCCTAGTAGACCATGTTACCTACTAGGCTCCCCTTACTTACCCTAGTAGACCATGTTACCTACTAGGGTTACCTCACTTCTCCTAGTAGACCAAGTTACCTACTAGGCTTACCTCACTTACCCCTAGCAGCCCTATGTTACCTACTAGTTTACAACGTCGCTAGCTAACCACACATTGTCATTCTTTAGCATATTGTCTTTATTTGAAGCCAAATCAATCCTCGCCTGCAAAACCGCACACATGTGGATCACCACAGGGACCTGGATCATTGGGCACTAGTCTATATCTTTGGGGAAGTACTCATTGTTGGGTGAGGCAGGAAATTGGTGGGGAGAGCTTGGCTTACTTATTTCTCTCCCCAGGCTTTTTCCTCATTCTGATTACCCTAGGTGCTGGTGACTCTAGAAATGAGTGCAGTTGGACTAGCCATTATTCCTGCTGCTATGGCCATTAGATCTGAAGGCTTTTTGGCTACATTGTTATTGTTATTAGGAGGAGGGCAACTGGAGTGTGAGAGTCCTTAGGTCTTTCTCTTTTCCCAGTTTGTGCCTTGTCTAAGGCATTGGATGTATGTTTCACTTTCTCTGCTTCATGGTAGAGGCTTTGCAGATTGGTCACTTGGTCAAGGTTAACATGTCTCATCACATGCAACTTGAGTGTGTTGCAGTATATGAGGTGTGTGGCTGGGTTGTCAAACACCATATCTGTTGGTGCCTGTGGGCGGAGTTCTTCTTAGGCTTGGGTGAGTTCTTTTACTGTGAATGTCTGCTTCAAGTTATTCACTTGGCATATGATCATGAGGGAAGTATTATGCATTACAAATCTTGCCAAGAAGTCCTGTTTAAAGGTGTCCCAGTCCTTCTCAGTGTGATCATTGTGCCACTTGTTGCACCAGGTTCCTGCATCATGGGACAAGCACATGAAAATATCTGCAATCCAAAACCGTTGTAGGCATTCCATTTGGGCCAGCTTGCTTTGGGCAGACTGGATCCATGTTGTGGCATTGTCATCATTGGCTCCTGCAAATGATTCCAAGCTGGCGCTGTGTAGCCGGTAGGCTACTTAGGCTGGCATGATGCTTTCATCTATTACTCAAGTGATGGTGGTGGAAGACTGGAAAAACCCTTGAGCAGATAGGGCATTAAAGATGGGGACCAGCATCACCATGTTCTGGCACAGTACATACCCTTCTGGTATTTTGGTTCCCGGCGTGTAGGACTTCCAGTCCACAGGGAGTCCAGACATAATTCTTTTGTATGTTTGTTGACTGCAGCAAGTACGGGCAACATGAGAAACGTTGAAAAGAAAGGTAGAATGGAGAACCTATCTGTGCTATCAATGTTGTAACTGTGCTGTTTTAGCAGAGTTACAAGGGGAAAATAATTGGAAACTAGATAATTATCTTCATTGAGATATTGGAATTATATAGTATGGGCAAATCATGAATAGTAGGAACATGATTATGATGATCAATTGGTTGGATGGTTAGGGATGTGGCTTGATCTAGATATTGAGTCAAGCGCTAAATTGAGGTATCCATCCTTTGGGATCATCATTTGCTCATGTTGCTATTTCTGGAAATTTGAGCCGACTTCCTCATTTGACTTTGGGTCACTGGGAAGTCAGATTGCAGGTCTCAGACTCCTTAGTCAGAACCTTGCCGGGGGTTGACCCTGTTGTTTCGACATTTGGTAATAATGCATTATGATTTTATTATAATATAGCATATCTAGTGAATATAAATTATCTGAAGAAAGAAAAATATGCATATAGAAAAGAGAGGGAGGATGTGCATTATGACTAAACATAATCTATCAATCTGGGTGAAATGGATCAAACTTAAATTAGATGGCTAAAATTAATCTTGTAGCCGTGTTTAAACTTCTTAATTGAGTTTGAATAGAAATTAGGAGCCTTAGCCTTGATGAGAACGAACTTGAATTTTAATTGAGTCTTTGCTGGGATCTACGCTTTGTCCTGGGATGAAATAATCTTGTTTCTGTCACAAAGATTAGGAAAAGAACAATTACAATCAGGAGATTCCTGAATTCTTCTCAGAGTTAATGATACACGCACCTGTCTTTCAAGTAGCTCTCCTGAGGGAAGAAGATCAGACTTCCGAAGACGAATGGCATGCTCCCAGCCATATCGAGCATCTCGTTGTAGCACTGTCAAAGACCGACGACGCAAGTGAAGAATCCTCATTTTAGAACCACTTCTAAATTCCATAAGCACTGAGCTTGCTAGGCTAACCAACAGAATAGTATCATAAAATGCAGTGTGGGAGTCACAATGAGGAGGGATCCCTGCACCAATAGGGTAATGTGAAATAGTTAGCTGATTAAGCTTGGGAGATAATTTTCCAACAGGCAAGGCATAAAACCGATCCAATATTGGATTTATATACGAAGGAAACCCCTGCTCAAGCTGAAGGCCGGCATGGAATTTCTTGTAATCGTAAGTCCAACCATAATGTTTCTAGAAAGATTAAATAATCAAGTTAGAAGGCTTCCTTACAACAAAGCGGTTTTTTACAACTTCCCAGGATGAGAAATCATGTGCATTTTCCAGTATTGTTGCCTCTTCTTCTTCAGTAATGAAATCATCAATATAAGTCAGTCCAGGGACGTCAGCGACATCATTTGTTGAAAAGTTTGAGGTTTGAAGAATCTCAGGGTTGGCGAACTCGATAAATAAATGCTTATTTGAAAGCTCAGGAGAAGGCTTGTAATCCAGTGTATTTTTAAATGCGGTTGCATATTCTGCGGAAGAAAACCAGACAAAGCAGAAAGGCTACTAACATTTTTCAAAAGTTAGATTTATATATTCAGCTTGACAATGGTACAGATTAATTTTCTAAAAAATAGCTTTTTTGGTTTGGAGTCCTTACTAGGACCAATATTAAAATGTACGTGTAAAGAGGATAATAGGATAAGTTAACTGTTTAATGCCTTTAAATCCCAACTTATTCTCTACTACCAAATATCAATACGACTCTTTAAAAGAAATCTATTTTAAAATATTTTGAATAGGAATACTTAAAACTAACGTGTAAACTTATCTTGAGGAGACTTCTCTAGCATACCATGACTGCTGGAAAATGACCACACTTTAAAATTTTATTAAGATATAAACCTAGTCATAGGGTACGCAGGGCTTTAATTGTTAGATTAAACCCGTCCACCAGAGTTAAAAACATTATAAACTTTGTAGACTTTTGAAGCACGCGTTGGCAGTCAAACAACTTGAAGAAATTCTAATAAATTCTTGGAGGCTGTTCTATAAGACTAGTTAATCCCCAGTGGATTATGTAAAGTTTAAATAAATGGGCTAATAAAAGAAAACAACAAAAGTCGATCAAAGTGTAAGAGAAATGGACAATAACACATTTCAAGCACCATCTGAATAGTATAGAGATATGATTTATAACTTGAATGACTAAAATTCCAAGAGTACAAAAATGAGGGAAAACACAGTACCTTGCCTAAAGTCATAATGACTTTAATGTAGCCTTCATATTTTTCAAGAAACGCTTCAACAATTGGTTGTGGAACACCACCTAGGCCCCCGAAGCCAACATTAGTAAGACAAATTAATGGAGTGGGCTCTTGAGAAAATATATCTAAATGGGAGCATTTATGAAGTAATTTTTTCACGGTGAGAATACTTTGCTCTCTTTTTTTAATAGTTTTGTAAGGCAAATTAATATCCTGAGAAGGTAGCATAGTGCTATTAAAGAGCCTGAAAAGGTGTACAATTCTTTAAATTAGGTCCGTATTGATTGTAATTTGATTGTCTACTGCTAATTTGTAGGAAAATGTTTTACTTTATTCACATAAAATATTCATTTTGAGTTTTGGTCTGCTCAGGCGGTTCAGAGTCCATATATATTCCTTTTAGTAAAGAAATCTATCAATCCAAGTTAAACTGCCAGGCTCAAAGCTTATATTTTGCTGATTACCCAGTAAAATGCGTTGCAAGGAATGTGAATTTAATTCATCAAAACATAAGGGACTCCAGTTAAGAAAATCAAGCCACATTTTATTCAACAAGTAAGATAAGTTTTTAATTCTAGTTTGTTTGATTGCCAATTTTATCTTAAAAGTATTGCTCTTTTACTCTTGTAAACCATTGTTTAGCCAACTTTTTACTTGGGTTCAATCAAAGTGGCTTGATAAGTTTCCATTGTGTACTAGATATCTCAAAATCGGGTACCGTTGTAACTCTTACTTCTAAAAATGATTTAATTTTTTTCTATTTTCCTAATAAATTTTTGCATTTTTCCCATTACATTGTTTTCCCCTTGGTCTGAGCTTTGAGTCAACTCTAGCTTTTTGAAAAATTCTTTCTCAAACTAACTATAGCATTTTCACCAAAAACAAATCCGTGTTTTTTCTTTGCGATCTCATATTCTTTACATTGCTGCGAATTGGCTGTTTGGGATTTATAACCTTATTCATCGAGTAAAAAACAAGAATCCAATCTGGTTTTTTGATTTTTTCCCCGTTCTTATTAAATTTTGTCTTCGTTATCCTTTTTACAATCCAGCAGTGTTATTTAAACTTTCGTTTGAGACTTTTATTGGGCAAAAAGTGATAACATTTGTTTTTCTTTTGAGCCTCTTTTTGACTTATTTTAAATTTATTTCCATTTTTATTAAATAAATTGCAATGTTTCTGTTTTAACAGCTGCTTCAACGTCTTCGGCCGGAAACTCTGAGCTAACCTAAATTTAGTCATGACCGTATCTGATATTTTTGAACAAGAGAAACTTGCTATTGAGGCCCATGCTAGCTTTAGAAAGCTCCCTGTAGAAGGGCTTTTCAGTACAGAGCCTACCAAATTTATTTGCATTTTGAATCTTGGCTTCGGCGGAGAGGAAGCTTCCGAGCTCGAAACGATACAGGCCCTTGTTTCTGAAATTCTTGGCGCAGAGCGAGTGATTGCCAATAAAGGATGGGTAAGCCTTTTATTTAGTAATGCCTATTAAACTAAGCTTTAGCCCTACATTTATGTTGCGTTCCCCCGCTCAGAATTCGCAATCAACGCCAGAGAAGAGTTAAATCACAATTCTTTTTCTCGTCTCGGTGGTAGAGTTTTGTTTGCTCAGTATGTCACTGAACCAGAAATCGCTTATTAGATCACTGATCCTGCCTCGCTTCTGATTCATATAGAGTATTAAAAACAAATGCCCGCTAACATATTTCATAATTCGATTTTCAACTAAGTTTTTTCTAGAAGTCAAATATCAGTTCCCAAATAGCTTATCATTTAAGGAAATTGTGTATTATAGCACCAGGTAAGTATACCTTTAAAAAATTTAAAGCGCCGTATTAAGATATATCCAAGACTATACTGCACTTTAAAGTTAAGCTAAATTGAGGTAATGTATCCATGTTGATAGTAATAATGCAAAGCTATAGTAAAGTGTGGATCTCATTTTTAATATTGACAATGAGACAACCTATAGAGGGGAAGTGAGAAGATAATGAAAGAAGAACATTTTTATTGAATAATAGTTTCGGCTTTTAAACTGAAGATATTGTGGCTTGATCCTACCATAATGTGCAAGGATCAAGTATGAGTAGGATGATAATGTGGCTGATTGTTATGTGACTGAACTATCTTTATGGCAAAGAGAAGAATGAGGATCAGCAAATATGGAAGGTTGGAGGTTTTGTAATGCACAACTAAAAGGAGAAATTATACAAGTTTGGCATTTGCTTGCCACCCAACTAGCAAGTTAAAACCTGATTCCGGTCCTACATGTAACCCTTCCAGAATACAGACCCATATTATTACCAGAATCACTACCTCATTCCTGAACCACGCCTTTGCTATATAACACAAATGATATTTCAATAAAATAGATCTTTTCCCACTAAAACTTGTTTTCCCTAAGCCTCAACTCAATTTTTTAAGGAAACACAATTTTATTTGGGGTTCAAGATGACGTTAAAAGGAACACGGCCAAGATAAATGGGGGATGGGGGAGATATAAATTTAGAGGCTAAAGATGTGGAGGGACTTGGATGTCCTTCCACTGGATACCCTTGTGGGATACCATAGACTCAGAGGATAACTCCTTCAAGTGTCTGTGGGCACCTGGTACTGTGTGACCCCACCTGAAGTTTCGGGCACAGGCTTTTTCAACCAGGGATCTGAACTTTTCTTTCATAAGGGCTGGGCTGAAGTGGGCATCATCAAAGATGACTTCAATTCTGGTTGTGTGGATTGTCCATAACGCAAGGTGGTAGGCTATCACTCGGAATGGCTTAGGTTCATGTTTAAGACTTGACATAAAGAAGAGGTCAAACTTAGGGCAAAACCTAAGCCTCAACTCAACAGAGGGTTCAAATCCACTCCTCAAACAATATCAACACTTTTTTAATTAATTTTACTCAACACCCTTTATACTTTTAAGTTTAAAAAACAAAGCCCTACATATATGAGACCCTAGAAGGACCCCAAGAGCTTAAAAATGTAATAAAAACATACCATATAATAAGAATAAGGAGAAATAGACAAATTTGTCCAACCTTACTATGTAGATTACTCTATATTTAAAAAAATTATTGTTATAAAATAAAGAACCAATGCTACAGTATCAAAATGAAAATTATAGCTTCATACAAAAAATCAAAAACAAGAAAACATTATTATTTACCGGTCATCATAAATAACCAAAAATACATCATGTTTTACTAGTGTCAAGGTTTCTGGTCTTGAGAAAATTATGGTTATTAAGTTTGATGTTTATCACCATCTTATATATTTATAAATTTTCTATCTGCATGGTAAAAGGTTATTTACAAAAAAAATTCTAGATTAAATATCTTGATCTGGCAGTCTGCAATTGCGGGATCAAGGGGGAAAATATGAAAAATCCTTCACGTCAAGTGCACAATATGCTGGTAAGTCTATCTAAGCAAATAAGTGGCCATAAAATATTCACAAGTAACTGACAAAAATTCTGGTTCTCACATTGCACTTTTTCAACAACTTTTTACGGTAGTAGAGATAAATTTTTCTAGATAAAGTGCCTGCCTTTCATGTTAGTTTACAAAGGGCTTTTTAGAGCAAAAAAGCTCTCTTTTCAGACAGATATATGTTTCTTCTAACTCTTATTGATCAGCATATTATACCAAGCCACTAAATTTAATCTTTTAGCCAGGCTTTCATTCATAATAGTGGTATGAAAAGGTAAAACTCTTCTTCTAGGAATTTTTGAATCTTACTTATATCTTATTCACTTAGAGAGTTATTTGTTCCCTGGATGAAACTCCTTATGTTATGACCCTGATCAGTTTTTAAGGTCTCCTCAAAATTGGAGAGGATTCATACCTGAAATGCTCAATATATGACTGGTTCTGGCCTTATAAAATAGCTGAATGCAGTTTCACATGGGCTCATATCTCTCATATGAAAAATCATCTGCTTGTGAATCTTCAAAATATCACATAGATGAAGCTCAGTTTAGTTTAATCATGATAAGGCACAGAAAAATATAGAGAGATTCCTCATTAGTGCTTGTTATTTTAGCACTTATGTCATAGTACCATTCAGAGGGGGTTATCTCTTCAGCTGTAGGAATAAGGAAGGCTGTCAGGCAGAGTTGACCAGAGAATGATTGGTAACTTAAATACATAGGATAATGAGCATTCTAACCTTCAGCACAGGCTAGCTATAAGTTTCAAGGAACCAATCTTGGGTGGCCAGCCTTTTGTTTTATGGGAGCACACAGGCCGCGATTTTTGTAAGCAGAGCCCATCACAAGATTGGCTTTAACTTAATGAGGTAGGACATCAATTTTCCCACTCAAAACCACAGGCCAGAGCTGGAATTATAGTGTCAACCACCCCTGTGAGAGCAATATACACTATCCCAAATAGCTTTTTGGTGTGGTCCAGGGGAATCTTGGGAGCAGATGTGGGCATCAGTTTGGAAGTGATTAGTTGCTCCATATCCAACTGGTACACAGACAGGAAGTTGTATTTATCTTATAATATATGGGGCTCAGTTACGTACCAAGAGCCTTGTCTATTGTATCTAGACAATGCTTTTGTTTGGGCCAAGAAATCTTGTGCTAATATCTTCTCAAAGGTGTAGTCTTTGTATTCAGGATTTAAAGGGCACTCTTTAAAGTGGATGAGACCAAATGAGGCGCCTGGTGAATAATAAACTATGGGCAGAGGGGCAGGAGGGCTGGAAGGATTTGAACTATGTTGGTAAATAGCAAAGATAAAACAGGGCAGCAATTGGGGAAACCAATATCTCATAACCTTTTATTTAAAAATGGCAATAAAGTCTTGGTGAGGGGTCTATGGGTCTATATAGCACCACACTGCCAAAATTTACATCTACTATGTGAGGTTCATCATAGGATTAGGAAATATGGGGTCAGGTGGTCAGGATGCCTAGGTTTTGGAGCCACAAAAAAGATACTATTGCAGGGAAGGTGTTAATTGGTTGGATTCTCAGGAAGGGTCACTAGACCCTCTGTTCTCTAGTCATAGTCATGAAGGCAGCCTTTAGGTCCAAATTTTTATCAGGTGGTGAATCTTTATTGGTCATCAAAGTAAACTTCAAATTCATCAAGCTAATGGTAGGGCTTTCTTTACCTTCATTAGACAATTTGTCTAGCCTTCTATTTGGTGCTGTGGTTTCCAAGTTTTTGCTGGTATTTTTATCTTGTGAGGTATTTGTGGCCTGATTTAGAGGAGACTTGATCCTAAAAAAATGCAGGCAGACAGCCTCCTGGTCCTTGGGGCTGGCAGCCCGGAATAGTTGGGACTGGGGCTCAAAACCTGCTCTTAGACTCAGGTTTCAAGAGGAGTAAAATTGTCAATCCTGACAGTAAGTATCATTGAATTTATCACCCCAGTAAGGATAATGTACAAGATGCCAAACAGTTGGGTAAAGAGGTTGTTTGTTTCAAATTCATGGATGGACAGATAGATAAGTTTTGGTGTGAGAAAAGAATCCATAGATTCCTTATATGCCAGGAGATATTTGTATTATTCCAAGAATTTGGGGATAAATATATAGCCAATTCATCATCTATTAATCCTAGTGGTTTTTATTTTGAGTCAGGGGGTCTTATAACAAGTTTTTCTCTAGAGAAAAGCCTTTGAAATCCAGGTTGAGAGGATACTCTGTAAAATGCACCAAGATAAAAAGAGATCCAGATGATATGTAAATTTTGGGCTGTGTGAAAGAAGGCTGACAGGTTGATTGGATAGACAGACCAGTGGGAACAGAGTTCAAATGATAGAAAACTAGAATGAAATATGAGCAAGAGTTGGATGAATCAGTGGTTCATAAAAGCTTTTATTGAATTATGACAATGAAGCCCGGCATAAGGATTATGGGCATATATACCCTTCTTTACCAGGCTTCAACTCTGGTAATAATGAATTCAGTGGTTTAATAGGCTTACTGGTAGTAACTTGAGACATTATATTTGCACTGGGTAAAAAGAGCTGTGATTGGTGGACTCTGTCACAAATGACAAACTCCTGTTAATAATACTTATGGAAGAATCTCAGCTACAGGATTTGAACCCCAACACCCTGCGGGCTGCTAGACTGCAGGCCCATCTGCCCGTGTTTTTCTGGGCTTGAACCAGAACCAAATCTGTCTTTGGTGAAACTCCTGATGCCCATCAACCTAGAGTCACCAGCGCATATGCCTCTCCTGCAAAAGGATCCTGTTAGTCCCGCCAATGGGAGCGCAGGCTTGGCAAATGACCCCAAGATAACTGGGGCCGCTGCGGCTGGGAAATTGAAGAAACTTCCTGTGGAATGCGGGCTGCCCAAGAATGACCAATCCTGTAACTCAAAAAGGGAATTTGAGTCTTCTCATTTTGACCCAGCCAATGAAAGATCTCCTGTGTGAGATGCCACCAAGGGTTGCCTAACCCTGGTAGATGGTACCACCCAGCCTGAGGGGAATTACAAAAGTTTTCCCATGGTAGTTGGGCATTTTTATACCCTGGGCTGCCAGGAAGTTGCCCATTGCCATTCTTGCAATAAAGTGATATGACTTTTGGTTCAACCAGGTCATTCCATATTTGATTTCAGTTCTATTTCATTTGCAGACTAACCTCTGCAGCCTTGTTCCTCATGTCCAACAACCCAAGAAACTGTGGACCATCTGCCCAAGCTATATTGTCCACCTGGAGCATCCTTTGTGTTGCAACTGAACCAATGAGGATTCAGTATTTGGAATTTGGGAAGACAACATTCCAATAGGAAAGGACAGAATAATAAGAATAAGGTATTGTTTATTGTAGAATATTATGATTAATATACTATATGGGGAAAGCCACAAGGCCACACAGGGGTGGCATGGTGGGAAGTTCCATATAAGGTTCAAAGCCAAGGAATAACTTGTGTGGGGATCAGCAAGTCCAATTGGTAGCGCTCCTAATTAGGGTGAAGTACCTGCCATTTGATATTGCCATCAGATGAGTTCATGTTGTTAGATACGTCAAGGGGCAACTCATCAAGCGCCCCCTGTGTATTGTAAGATACGTTAGCAGGCAAGTCTGGAAACTCTGTTGCAACACCCCCTCTTGCCCCCTGCTTGTCGTCAGACACCAAGACCGGAGTCTGTGGAAGGTCTGGGAAGGTCTGCACAGAAAACTTTTGTGTGGGAATAGCGCGGCAGGGGCGCAAGCAATCATGGTGAAGCTTTTTGGTGTTTCCTTGGGCATCTTCAAGTTGGTAGGTGTGATTGTCATAGACAGCAGCTACCTTGAAGGGCCCTAGGTGGTTGGGTTCTAATTTGGCAGAATTGGGATTGAGGGTGTAGATGGGGTCACCTATGATGTGTCTAGCTTTGAGGTGTTTTGTCCCTCCTGCAATCCGCTTGTGTTTGATTTCCTGGGCTTTGGCACGCTATTAGTCTAGGGATGGAGTTGTTTCCAGGGGAGGCTTATTGGGAACCTTGGACCGTAGTTTTCCCTGTTCAACCCCTGTCAGACTATCAGGTGTCCCAAAGGCCAGGGTACTGGGGCTGAACCCTGTGCCCCTGTTGATTCTTGCCCGCAGGATAAGCAGGGCAGTGGGCAGGTGTTCAGTCCATGCAGTGTTAGGGTGCTCTTGTGAGAGCTTGGCAATCAATTAAACCAGTGAGCCATTTAACTATTCTACGTGTCCATTGGCTTGAGGATGGTAGGGGGTTGTAACTATACGTTGGAGCGTGTTCTTGGCGCAGTATGCCTTCATGACATGCCCAACAAGTTTGGGGCCGCCATCTGTGATGAGACATTTGGGTTGCCCAAAGCAGGCCACAATTTCCTTGCCAATAAAGCGGGTAATGGTGGTGGCGGTGTGGTTGGTTGTTGCCCAGGCCACTGGCCAACATGTGAAGTAGTCAATGGCCGTGATAATGTACTTCTTCCCTAGTCTGTCTTTAGGGAGTGACCCCACAATGTTGAGGGCCCACTGCTTGAAGGGTTCCATGGCCTTGATGGGCAGGACAGACTTGGGGGGTGCAGGTTTGGATGTGTTCTTCTTGCACAGCACGCACATTTCAAGGAGGTCCAAGATATCTTGACGCATGCGCAGCCACCAAACCTTTTGTTTCATGATCTCAAAGAGGTTATGCCCCCTGATGTGACCCAGGGTTTGGTGGTAGTGCAATATTGTGTCCTCTCGTTGCGTGGTGGGGATGTAAGGTGTCTTCTCACCTGTCTCTACCCGGCAGCAGACATTACCCGCATCAGTGGTGAACTGACTTTTGTTGTCCTTCAACTTGGAGATGGTGACCAAATTAAGGCCCTCATAGTGAGTCAACTTAGGGCAGAGGTAGAGCATGGGCCAATCTGGGTCCAAGCCATTGTCCCCAGTGATGGACACCACATAGAGTTGCAAAAGCGCATCAGCTGTGACAAGTTCCTTTCCAGGCTTGTACTCAATGCGCAACTGGTAAGGGGATAAATGCTCAACCCATCCTGCTTGGCGGCGTGTCAAGTGAGGCTGTGTGTTGAAGTACTGGAGCAACTTGTGGTCCGTCAGGACGCGGGGTGGGAAGGTAGCACCTTCCAGATAACAGCGCCACTTCTCAATGCAGTGCACAATTGCTGCTAACTATTTATCATGAATGGGGTAGTGTTGTTCTGAGTCATTAAGTTTCCTGGACTCATATGCCACAGGGAGAAAGACACCATTGTCAGTTTCTACCCTTAGCATACCCCCTATGGCCCTGTCAGAGGCATCAGTCTCCAGTTTGTACTGTCAGTTTTGATTGGGGAACTGCAGTACTGGTGCTGTTGTGAGCCTTTGCTTCAACAGCTCAAAGGCTTGATATGAGACGGGGGTCCAATGGAAGCGCTGTTTGGTATTGAGGAGCTCAGTGAGAGGTGCAATTAGTTCCCTGCAATTGGGAATAAACTTGCACATGTAGGCAACCATGCCTAAGAATGTCTGCACCTGGCCCACATTGGTGGGGGGTGGCATGCTGGTGATTGCCTTGATTTTGGCAGGGTCAGGCTTTATCCCTTGGGCAGAGATGGTGTGCCCAAGGAATAACAGCTCCAACTTGAGGAACTTGCATTTAGAGGGTTTAGCTTTTAGTTGGTTTTTCCAAAGGGTGTCAAGGACATCACGGAGGTGTTGAAGATGTGTGGTTTGATCTTGACTGAAGACAATGTTGTTGTCAAAGTGCACAGCAACTGTGGTAAGTTCAACTCCCTGGTGATTGACTCCCTTAAACTTGACTCCCTGTTAGTCGACACTATAGTAAAGTGAGAATTCAGCTTTTGCCCTGATCAACAACTGGAAATTGACACTTTTTTAATTAACAGATCTTGATGTACTGAAAACTTTCAATATAAAAACTTAAAGCTATACATCTATGGTATACTTATATGACCCCATAAAGCTCAGAAATGCAATAAAACAGTATCTTAATTAATAGAAATAAGGAGAAATAAGCAATTATTTCTCATTTTACTATGTAATTTACACTCTTCATTATAAAAATATTTTTTATTACCATAAAAATTAAAATTCCAATGAGACAAAAATAAACACAAACACAGCAAATAAAGTTATGCAAAATATGAAAAAATATTAATGTTTATTTGATATATTTCATATAAGCACAACTGTGAATATCATATGTTTTATTTGGAAATTAACAAAAATTAAGATATTTCACTCACTTTCAACTATAAATATTCATCTCAAACTTACCATGCATACATAGAACAATCACTGCTATCTAATTAGTTTAAAAAAACTTAAAATTAAAGCTAAAAACTAAATGATCAAAGCTAATAAATAAAAATTAAAGTTAAAAAGTTAAAAGTTAAAAGTAAAAATCATATAACTGAGCAAGAAAGCAAGTTTATTCCTCATCATTCTTTCCTTGTTTCATTTTGGCCCCTTCCTGGAGGGCAGTGGCAATAAGCTCAAGCTGCTGCTTAAGCTCAGAGGCCTTGTATTTGTGCTTGGCTGCACCCTGGATGGCCTTGGTGAAGAGGGTACAGCGGGTTGTTAGCTTGGTGGGGGGACGCGGTTGGAGAGATCACACAGCTTGGAGATGGTTTTCTCCTGCTTGTGCTGCAAGAGGGAAAAGAAATTATTGAATTTTGGGTGGAGCCCAAAGTTGGCCTTGAGGTGTTTGTGGTAAGCCTCTAGAGCTGAGGTGGTCTTGAGCTCACCATTCACTGCCGCCTGGTACACATTCCAGCTGGCCTTGGCACGGGCCTTGCCTTGCCTCTGCGTGACAACCTTCCCAATCCACTGGGCCTCAAAGTACTCAAGGAAAGGCTTGAACTCTGGGTGCTTTACTATGTAGGGATCCTTTGAGAGCACCTTGAACCCCATTGCAGTGTGCTCTGGCTTTAAAAAAGCCAAGGCACTAAATTGTGCCAGCACAAATCTGCAGGTGTCCAAAGTATCCCTCCGGCTCAACCTACTAAGCTCAGTGTGGGCCTGCATGTTACAAGCAACTGCTTGACAGAAGTGGAAGTGGCACCCCTGCACCTCCCTTCTAAACAGCTGCTTGAATGCATTGAACTGAGCAGGCTCAAAGTCCATAATGCACATGTGAGGCCCAAGAGCTCTTAGCCTCGCCTTTTCCTCCAAGTCCAGGGTGGCCTGGTCCTTGTCAGAGGCAGGTGGGTTGGCGCGGGTGTGGGGGGGAGTCTTCTTGGATTCATCATCATTGGCGGGAGGAAGGAGGGCAATTGCTTGACGGAGGATGGAGAACATGTGGGTATAGATGGCCTCAGTGGCCTCGGGAAGAAGAAAGAACGTGAGTGGAATCACCCAGATGTCAATCTGGGCATGAACCATCCAGAGCTGCTTGAACATCTTGGGGAAAGTGGCAAAGGTACCATCAACTAGCCAGGTTGACGCCCTTTTCAACTCCATCAGGTTCTGCTGAGTTGAGTAGCAGATTATATGGTCCTTGGTTGCAGGCCCGTCATCATGAAACAGGAAGCGCTCCCCACTCAGAAGCTGCTTAAGCTCATTAGTGAGCGTGAGCTCAGAGAGGACGTCAGAAGCCTTGGGGGGAGGGGGATTGGCAGCAATACACTTATCTCTGATGAATTTGACCAACTGCTCCTGTGTTGGTACCAACTTGAGATGGTTGGGTTTGAGATGTTGGAGGGCATTGATGGCCAGATCTGATGCGCAAAGATGAGAGGATGTGGGTATTACTTGCATAAGGTACCACTTTAACATCCAAGTGATTAGATGATTGGGGGCTCACAAGTGTGCTCCCCCTTCTCCAACGTTATTTGCTCCCAGCCCTTGGTGTTCAAACGGGGCCTGCAAGTCCTATCCTTGCAGACAAAGTGCTTGCTTTTGGTCTGCCGCTTTTGGTTGTTGCAATTAAAGATATAATTGTTGGCAACATAACCAGGGCCACCCTTTACGGACATGATTGGAAAGTACCAGGGGAAGCGCTTGGGAACTTTAAACTCTCTTTCCACATTGCAAATGTTGTGGATGGCCAGTGGATCCCAAGCCACATGACCAGAAGCTTTAAACTTCTTGGAGTAATCCTCTGGCTCATCTTGGGGGTCAGATGAAGAAGGAGGGGAAGAGCCATTGGGAGGGGGAGGGGAAGGATTCTTCAAGGCTTGCTTGGATGCCTCTTTTTTCTTACCAGAAGAAGAGGTGGGCTCCTTGGCAGCCTTTGCCTTCTTGGTCCAGCGCTCCTTGGTAGGCTCGGAGTTGTCCTCTGAGTGATAAAATGAGTGGTTGGTAAGATCACCATAAGATTTATTGGGGGAAGGTGAAGGGGATGTAGAAGATGAGGGTGGAGGGGGGAGTAGGAGAAGATGGAGTGGGAGGAGATGGGGTTGGAGACTTTGCCTTTGCAGGCTTATTGGCACGCTTGGGGGTGGAGGCAGTTTCTTTGGAGCTTTTAGAGGCTTGGCGCTTAGGCTGTTGGCTGTTCTTGCTTGATTTTGTCTAAAGAAAAGTTTAGCATTGTAAATAAAATGATTGAGAAGATATTACAAACACAAAGAGGTAAAGCAAAGCAAAAGTTGAATGAAAAGTATGCAAATAAAGTTTTATTTATCAAAAAAACATAAAAAAGTAAATAGAAGAAAAATAGAAACTCAAAGTGTAGATATAAAGGTTAAAACATAGAAAATAAGTGAATTTATGATAAAGCATCAAAGATGTTAGGTTCAGCATAACATCTTAGTGTTAACTCTTGTAAAAGTTTAATTGAAAATCAAAAAGAATATATAAAAATTATATGGAGAGCATTAGAAAAAGTAGTAGATTATAATAGCAAAAAAATTATTATGTGGAATTTTTTATTGAGAGTTGAAAATTCAAAACATAGTAAAGTTTCAAGTTTGGCACTGTCAATCAGCTAGAAAAAGCTGAATTCTCACTGTCGAGTATGCCGGAGTCAAGCAGAAACATCAAATTTACTATGTTTTTTACATATAAAACTTGCTTAAATTTAAACCGGGTTCAAAAGTCAACCCAAAAGCAAGGCAGTTTTGTATGCTCAAAAATAAAAAAATATAACATAAGTTAAAAAAGTAAATGAATGGGAATGTGTTATTAGTGTTTAAGTTATGTTGGGAGGAGCTGGGAGTGAATTATTTACCATAGTGTTGGTTAAAACATTAAGAAGCTCTCTGTACTAATCCCCAAGTTAAAGTGTCGAGTGGGTGAGTGTCGAGTGGCGCTCATAGTGTGTCACATATTAATTTAGCCTTAATTCTGAGCCTTTGATTAGTTAAATCTGAAACTGATCAGGTGTCAAGTGGATAGAGTCAAACAAAGAAAGTGTCAAGTTTCAGTTTTTTATAAATTACATATGAAATCTCTTAATAAATTGGGCTTAATTTATGTGGCACCACTTAATCCAAAAACCCAGGAATGACATAATGTTAAACAAGTGGGGTATTTGATTAATATCTGTACCACTAAATCCAGTATAGTGGTGCTTGGGAGCCTAATCAACAACTATGGACACTAATAATAAAAATATAATAGTAAATAACAATTTTTATATAAGCGCATACACATTTTATCATTAAAATTAAAATTTGGCTTAAAAAGTGTCAAATTGGTCACTTTTGGGTTTAGAGTGTTGAAAACAGGTTTTTTCATTTCTATTAGTAAATTTACTTATAAATTGCCCCTTAAATTGGTATTTTAGCTAACCAATTTATTAAACAGAGTCAATTTCAAGTAAATTTAACCTTGGTTTTTAGTTTTTAACCCCTAAATTACTAGTAAAAATTAGCTTAAAATTGGTTAAGCCAAAAATACTAATAGATTCACATATGCGGCACTCAACTCCCTGGTACTCAACAAAGTGTCAAGTACCAGGGAGTCAAGTTTAAGGGAGTCAAACTTACCACAGTTGCCAGGTACACAACCACACATTTCCCAATCAGTTCCTCAAATGCTTTGTTCATCAACATGGCAAAGGTGGAGGGAGCGTTGGTCATTCCAAAGTTCATGACACGACACTCAAACAACCTGTAGCGTATGCGGAAGGCAGTTTTTGCCTCATCCCCTGGTGCAATGCGGACCTGGTTGTACCCCACAGTGAGATCAATCTTGCTAAAGACCTTCACATCTGCAAGTGTATTAAACAGGTTGTCAATCAGCAGCAGGGGGTACTTGTTCTTAACTGTCACCTCATTTAGGGCGTGGTGGTCTGTGACCAGGCAAAGGGACCCATCCTTCTTAGCTACAAAGAAGACAGCTGCCCCGTATGGAGAGAGCAAGGGGCAAATGAAGCCCTTATCAAGCGCGTCCACAAGGTGCTGGAGGAGGGGTTTATCTTCCTTTGATGTGATACAGTATAATGGTTGGCTTTAGGTAACAACCCTTGAAGTTGTACAGCATGCTGGATCTCCCGGGGAGGAGGTAGTTGTTCAAGTGTCTCGCTGAATACACCCTTGTACTTCTCAAGGAGTGCAGCAAGTGCTGGTGGTGGTGAGGAGGTCAAGGGAGAGACTGCTGATGGTTCAGCATGGATAATTTTGACTGAGCATTGTTTAAAGTCTAGTTTCCCCCTTAAAATCATACAAGCCTGTCTCCATTATTCTGACAAACACTGTATCATGGAGTAACTTGCTCATTTCTACAGGGTAAATCTGGAACCCCACCCCATTTCTGTTGAGGGTGATGACAGAGGTATCACAATCAATGTAGGGACAGTTGTGCCAAAGCCATTTGAGACCTGCAATTATGTTGTGGCTGAGTCCTGCCATGATTGGCCCAGAGAGCTTAACCTGGATGTTCCTCATTCTCACAGAGAAGGGTACCGTCTTGTGGGTGATTGCCACTCTGCGGGAGTCAGCTAACCCATACTGCTTTGAACCTGCTGGGCACTTGGTCTAATTGCTGAGAGTCAGTGAACACCTGGTCCACAATAGTGTGGCTGGCCCTGGTATCTACCAGTAACTTGTGGGTGTTCCCAGGGAAACAGAAGGGATAGGACAATTGTGTTACTTTATTTGAGGAGTGACTCACTTGCAATACGGGGTGTCACTGTGGACTTGAAAGACGTCCAGGGTTTCAACTTTGTGAATGTTATAGTCACAGGGGTTTTTTGCAAGCAGGAATTGAGAGGATGGGTCAGGTGGGGTTTTAAGGCCTCTTGTTGTTACAATCCCCAGGCTTTTCCATGGTCCTTGATCTGTGCTAGCTGAAGCTCCCCCCTTGTGGGGGCGTTTAGTCCCATTATCCTGCTGTTGTGGTTGGTGGCAGCCTACTTGATTGTGGCCACTGCCAGGCGTGGTACGTAGTTGGGATGGAGCATCACTGGTACAGCGGAAGCCCATTGAGGCCTGGTTGTTAGCCCTTACAATGGCTTTGTAGCAGTCGTTGATGGAGGTACAGCAACCTACAGTGACCCACTTGCAGATATGGGGTTTTAACCCATTGATGATGAGAGTGAGTAGCATTGCATTTCTGTTGTTTACAGCTTTGGGGAGGCAGCAAGAGCTTGTTGCCAGGCGGCAAGGTACTCAGGAATGGAACCAGTTTGCTTGATTGCTAGAAGAGAGGTTCCCACAACAATGGGAGAGAAGGTTTCACTGTAACAGGACTTGGTGGCGTCTCGGAATGCCGCCCAGGTAACATCAAGTTCCTGGCTAGCCCAGTTGGTGAACCACACAGCGGCAAGCCCTGTGAGGCAACCAGACACAGTGGCAACCCACATAGGCTCAGGTACCTGACAGATGTAAAGGCGGGTTTCAGTAGACTGGAGCCAACTGACAATGTTGGCCCCCTCTACACCACCAGCAAAGGATTCTAAGCTGAAGGTTGAGCATGCTCTGAGAGAGGTCCAACTGGGGCAGGGTGACGCTGGCGTCCTGCTGCCTGAGGTAGAGCTAATTTTAAACACTGGTGAGAACTAACTGGTCTTGATAGATGATGTACCTGTTGGGGATGTCCCCCTTGGGGATTGGCAGGAATGTCTCTTGTTGGGGAGTAGCCATACAGTCTGTATTCCATTCTTTCTTGGGGGGAATTTTGTTTTAGGTAGGTTGCAACCTACCGCTGCTACCACTGTTGCAACTGAACCAATGAGTATTTAGTATTTGGAATTGGGGAAGACAACAGTCCAATAGGAAAGGACAGAATAATAAGAATAAGGTATTGTTTATTGTAGAATATTTTGATTAATATACTATATGGGGAAAGCCACAAGGCCACAAGGGGGTGGCATAGTGGGAAGTTCCATGTAAGGTTTGAAGCTGAGGAATAAATTGTGCGGGAACTAGCAAGTCAAATTGGCAGTGCTCCTAATTAGGATGAAGTACCCGCCATTTGATATTGCCATCAGATTAACCCATAATGTTAGATACGTCAAGGGGCGGCTCATTGAGCGCCCCCTGTGTATTGTAAGATACATTAGCAGGCAAGTCTGTAAACTTTGTTGCAACATTTGGTCCAGTAAATTTCACAGAATATCCTCCCAACCCAGCATATTCAGATTCACTCTAGAAGAAATCCTGATTTACAACCCTGAAGCCAGAATTCAAGAGACTGAGATTATTGGCAGAGAAGGAGCCTGGATCACTGTGTCCCCACTGCTATTATGAGATAAATACAACTACCTGCCAGCCTACCAAGTTCCAATGACCCCATCCCTCACCCTGCGGCCCAACTGACCAACCGCCTGCAGGAATCTGTGGCTGCCAGTGAGTCCACTTCAACACAACTATTTGGAGTTATGTACATCACCCTTACTGGACTCGTGGATTCCATGGTCCCTTACAATGGGCCATGGGCCATCTTAGGCAAATACTTATCCTATATTGTAAAGTTAGCCCCTATCCTATGATGGACCTTATCCTCTGGGCCTTTGGGCTGTCCACCCACAAGTTCTCAGGAACCCCCCACTGGATGAATCCTTGGCAGACTCAGGTAAAAGGTTGCCAAGGCCCTTTATTTGTTAATGTGTTGCAACCAGGATTGATACATTGTCTGACATTGTATCTCACATCACACAGGGGGCACTTACATAGCATCCTCATGACATATCAAACTACACATGGCATCCTGTTACTAGTGTCAAAATACAAACAAAATACTCCTAATTAGGTTATAGCTAGTTCCACACAACAATCCATTGGCTAGATATTTTATGCCCACATCATACTTTGATCCTGCCACAATTTCACCCCCTTGTGAATTAATGGCTTCTTTTTACAGTATATCAACTACTTCCTCCTAATAAAGTTATTATCTTATTATTACTCTCTTTGATTACCTCTTAGACTGTTGCTTTCCCCAATTTCAATACTAAGTTATAATTAGTTCAGTTGCAAAAAATGTTATTATCAAAGGTGGTCTAACTGGTGACATTCAACCCAGTGTTAGTGTCACGGTAGGTTTCATCATGCTGGGTATTATCTGCCCAAGCAAGAAGGCTCAAAAAGCTGGAAAACCTTTATCAAAATTGACCAAGTTAACAGATTTAAATCAAACAGTCAATCAGAAATGAGTTATGGCTGCTTCAGTCTGTCAGCTGAAACCGGTTCCCCCTTGCAAATTGACATTGATAAATTGGCATAATTTGAGGGTCATCTGATACAAGCTTGTTAATCAGCATGGTTGTCAGAAATTGGTCACACAAGGATTCTTTGCAAACTGGACCAGATACTTACTTGAAAATGTGGAAGGAATAAGAGGTCAAGACTCAGGTGGTATTGCTTAGTCAATTTTTCTGATATATATTGAATAATTTTCACTGTTTCAACTCTAAGAGTTGAGTCCTCCCAAAATTTTACCCAATAAAAATCATTTATCCCAAGTTCTAATTTACTTTTTAAAATGCATCCTGTGGTTAGGTTGTTACAATATATTCCGTACAATCTGATTCTCAACAGAATCATTTCTGGAAGATGGGGTCCTGCAGTTGGAACTATGTTGTTGGTGCCGCCCAATGTTAATTTTGCGCCAACCAATTTTGTAGCTCCTCCCCCCATTCTTGAAACTGAAAATTGTGTTGCCTCCCGATATCCAGAATTTTATTCTGAGGATTTGTTGATGTTGTCTCAGGCCATTTATCTTGGGCTACTTTGGTTAGTATTAATTTTTCTGCTTAATCCTGGTATTATAATTGGAAATTTTACAAAAAGATATTTGAAGCCACATTGGTGGTTAATCATTAATTCTATGTAGATTTGGGTGGTAATTTCCCATCACTTAGAAACAGTTTCATACTATCCCACAATTTCCGTCACAGTTAGGTGGCCAGTGATATTCTGGTTCATTATCATTGAAGGCTCACCTGGGGATATCATCAAGGAGCCCTTCATTGATAATATTGCTTCATAATAAGTGTGAAAATTTTCTAATAACCTGGAAATAGTGTTTACTAGATCATCAGGGATATTTCTACATTGGGAGGAGTTCTGGGGAATTTGCAGGGAGATTTGAGCTGCAAAAATGACAGGCAGGCAGGTGCCTGGTCCTCTGAGCAGGCAGTTCATAGGCTGGGCTTACCAGAGTTTGATCCTCTATCAGTATTTTGATTTCTTGACTGATAATAATTGTCATTTATGACACTTTAGGATACCAGGAAGATGAGGTTTTCTGAGGAGGGTTAGAAAGAGGAACATTAGTACATAAAGTAAGTGGTATAAAAAGCTTTTTTAAAAGAATAAGGTTGGTGTGAGAATTGAGGAACAGATCAAGAAGAAATAAAACCTTGCTCTCAACAATGATCAAGATCATTATTTCAACAGCAATCACAAAGGTTGTTATCAAAAATTTCAGGAAAACAACAGGGGGAGAAAATTGACTGAACCCCAAAGGTAACAGATAATTTTAATGGTCAAAGTTACTAACAAGTTTCAAACTTTATTAGCTTAGATAATAATAAAGCATAGTCTTTTATAATTCTTGCATTCATTTAAGGAAGAGATTGAGATTAGAGTGGTGGTAGAGTGATTCAAGGCTAATCATCCAATAGATTGGGACCATGGGTGCAATTCTTGAGGCAGAGAAATTTAACAAATTTTTGAATGGGAAAATTGAAAGGGAAACTGACTCAACTAAAATTTTAAAAAGCTGTCTTGGATACACAAAGCACTTCTCCTGGCCGCTTTTGCACATGGCTTTTTGACCAGGGGGTGTCTCTTGGGTAAGTTAGGTGTTAACATCTTTCCAAAGCTTGGCAAGTATTATTGTGAGGACTTTTCTTGAGTTTCTTAGTTAATCTTTGAAAAATATCCAGATAAATTTGGTAAAAATCCCCAAGAATTTGATGAAGATTAAAATGGAAGCCTAAGGGGGAAATATACTGTAAATTCAGAACCTGAACGTAAAAATGCAGGATTGTCAAATCCTTGGTCCAAATTTTGAATCACTTTTGCGGGCAACTCAGCTGAGTGAAAAATAAAATATTTAATAAAATCAACCATTTATTTTGATTTTTTGGTTTATTTAAATTGGCAAATTTTGAATCTCTTGAGCAGATAACTCAACTAACAAAAGACAAAACTCAGCAAACAAATGTGGGATACTTGAATCAGGAATGTGGGATTCTAATGTACAATTTGTGATTTCCTGTATTTCAAACAAATCATAGACATCATGTGAAAATTAACAAATCTGAAATTGCGGGATTATCAAATCCAAGAACCAAGTTTCAAATCAAAATTGCAATGAATTTGAAATAAATATAATTTATGGGTGTCTCAAAAAGGATGTTAAAGGATCTAGAGTGGATTTGTGCTGATTCTTTTAGGAAGCACAGTCATTCTCAAAATTCACCCTATTCCATTTTAGGACGGCTAAAATTTAGAGCGTAATATTCACAAAATTGACATATTTAACAATAAAATTGACTAGAATATACATTCCTCTTCTTGAGTTTAAAATTTTAATAAATTTTTATTATGTCTTCTTCCAACACCAACCAAGTCAATGAGCTGTTCCCTGGCCTTGAAAAAATCATGCAGGGCTACGCTGGGTCTCTTAACAGTGAAGCCTCTGTCTATGGCCACTCCCAACCTGCAGGCCCCTCCGCAAGCACTACCCAGGAGTGTGTTCTTTCTCCTGCGTCCTCGAGCATGGCCCTGTTTGCCCATCATGCACAGGCAGCTGCTAACCAAAATCCCTTATCAGTGATGGCATCCAGAACCAGCCATTTGAGCCATGGGGTCACCCAGAGAGCCCAGAACCCCAAAACAGCCAATCAGATGGCATCAACCAGTTCCCAAGATGGACACATCCCTCCCTTAGCCAATCAGCCTGCAAGACGCAGAAGAAAATTGATCACTCCAGACATTGTTCTTGAAATGGTTGAAAGGTGAGGGAAGCTTATGTCCCTCAGGGAAATTGCAGCCGCAATGGGTTTTGCAAAGTCCACTGTGGCTGCAACCCTGCGAGCCCACACCAACTGTGGCCCCCCGCCAAGAAGACCCCAACTGGTGCTTGTACCTCAACCAAAGGTGAAAAAGCCCACCTTGTCATGATGGCCATTATGGAATGTGACCTGCAGATGCCCCTGGTCCAGGTACGTCTCCAGTTGGGACTCCACAGCATCTTCACCAACAAAAGAACAGTGAATTCATGGATGCACAGAGTTGTGGTTGCTGCTAGAATCTTGTTCAATCAAGTTCTCAGTGGCCCCATTTTGGTGGATACTGACCCCTACAATTCAACAATTATTAATTTTATCAAAGGAAGGGCAATGAGGGCCTGTAATGACGTAATATTCCTGTTGTATGCTAAGATCTTGGCCAGTATCCAAGACTTTGGAGAGAAGCGCATCCAATCTGACGTGTACAAGCGCGGCCCAATCTTGTATTGGTTTGTTGGTGTTTTATTGGCAGTTTCCCCATTGGGTGTCAATTATTACTCTGCAATATCAAACACCGCAGATGGGTATGCCTACCAGACAGAGCTCAAGGACATGCTGGAGGAGTGGGCCGCCCAAAACGCCGTGCACACAGTTGTACTGAGTGCGGAGATGGAGCAGCAGGAATGGGCTACCCAAGGAATCAGGGCTGCGGGGTATACCTGCTGGTCCTACCCCATCAACTATGCCAACATGCATCTTGCAGATGTATGTCTTTACAATTTTGGTTCCGCCCTCAGGCGCTTGAAGCCTGCCACCTACAATGAACTATGCACCCAGATTGATAAGGGGTATGAGCTTTTCCCTTCTGCGTCCGTCCAGGACTTATTTGATCTCATCATCTTCTATGCAAGTGATAGTGATAAGTCCAGAAAGGACCCCTGCCTCCCCCCTATGCCACTCCATCTGTTTTGTCAAGCCCGCATATGTGATGGAAGAAGAATTTGAGCAATTGAAGCAAACCGCTCTTGCTGCCCCTCCCCAGTCAACAGACCCTGCCTCCCCAACCCCCCATCAAGATCAAGCCACCCGCCTTCCAACCCTGACTCCCAAGCAATCACCCATTTCCTCCCCACCATCTCTGATGCTGTCCCTTTCATAGGCGCAGATGAAGGCAATGTTCATTCTGCCCATTCCCTCCCCTTCCCGTCCTTTGATTAGTAAATAAATCTTTTCTTGGTGACTACTATTAAAATTGATTTTTTCTTTCAGTTCATAATTAATAATATATTTTTTACATTGTTATAAGTTTCCGTGTGTAAAGAATGTTGTACATTTGATGTGGTAGCATATACTTATTTCCGAGGATATTTTCATCATCATCATTAATAAATTGAAGACAATAAACGTAAATATTGCATTAGAATATTGCAATTGGACGTCAACTATTGATATTTTGATATTATGTGCATAACTCAATGTATTTAGTTTAATAAAATACATTGTAAACTTGGCCTTTTTTCATTGTAATTTATTAAAATGGATTGTGTTTATATTAGAGCTATTAACACTTAGTACAAATATTAATAATTAGTGCATTTTACAGCCTGTATATTTACCTATTGGTAATAATTCTGAAAACTTTTCAGTCAGATTTTGCAAGGTAATAATAATATAATGTGTTAATAGAATACTGTTTATTGCCATTAATTGGCTGATTTTCTTTGATGTGGCAATTGTGCATTTTCTGATGTTTACGCACTAGTATCCAATTGGTTGGCTTCACATCTAATTGCACAGGCAATAGGAAAACAAGCCGCCACCCCAACCACATCCAGTCTCGGGGTGGCGGCTTGTTTTCCTATTGCCTGTGCAATTGGATGTGAAGCCAACCAATTGGATACTAGTGCGTAAACATCAGAAAATGCACAATTGCCACATCAAAGAAAATCAGCCAATTAATGACAATAAACAGTATTCTATTAACACATTATATTATTATTACCTTGCAAAATCCGACTGAAAAGTTTTCAGAATTATTAACAATAGGTAAATATACAGGCTGTAAAATGCACTAATTATTAATATTTGTACTAAGCGGTAATGGCTCTGTAATATAAACACAGTCAATTTAAATAAATTAAAATGAAAAGGCCTCATTTACAATGAATTTTATTAAATAAAATGCATTGAGTTATGCACATAATATCAAAATATCAATAGTTGATGTCTAATTGCAATATTCTAATGCAATATTTACGTTTATTGTCTTCAATTTATTAATGATGATGACAAAAATATGTATGCGTCAAAGATAGTACTATAAAAGCCAGTTTTTTGATGGAATTCAAACAAAATGTCATCAATCTATAACTTAATCAACAAATTAGAAGCTCACCTGCAAAAGGTTGTTGAAATTGAGAAAAACATCAGAGAAATAGTGACAGGAAAGCTAGGGGACAAGGGCCAGCCACTGATCCAGCCAAAAGAAGATGCTCTGAACAAATTGGGAAATATTATAGATGAAAGAAATAAAGAAAAATTACTTAATCTACAGGGAACTATTTTATCAAGTCTAAAGTTCAACAACGCAGGATACAATTTGTGGGAGTTCTGGCAGGGGGCCAAAGAAAACAATGAGAAGATCAGACTAATAGAAGGAATAGAAATTCAAAAGGAAATCAACACCAATGAAGAGGAAAGCAATCAAATGGAAACAGATGAAAACAAAACACAATCAAGAAGCAGAAGCACTTCAATAAATACAGAAGCTTTTTCAAATGAAACACAAGAAGAAACACAAGTTGCAAGCAGGATAAGGAAGATAAAGCCCAAGAAGAGCACTGAAGAGCATCCAACGCTCATGAAGTTCGCCAATATGGCGCCTGTGGCTGAGGGGGCCACAGGGGAAACAATCAGTAAGTCTTTTTATGTTTTACTTATATTTATTTTTAGTCATCACCAGGAATGGGGATGAGGTCGCGGAAGTGGCGGCTTTTACGCCAAGTTGGTTTTATGGGGGCTACCAGTCACTGGTGGCCCATAAAAAAAATAAATAGAAAACAAATAAATAAAATAGTTCAGCAGAATATGAATATGTTTTTTAATAGTGAAGCTCAAATCAGGGAATATCAACCACCCACGGGGTGCTTGCCATGGATAAGAGAAGCCTACAAATTAGGATCAACAATTAAAATAAAAGAAATGAATGAAATTTGCGGGGATTTGAAACTGAACTTTGATGAATACATATATGAAAGCGTTAAAAGGTTCCCATTCTCAAATATCAACAAATAAAAAAAAGGTTAATAAAAACCAATTTTCAAATAGGAAATGAATATCTGAAATCAGCAATTTTTAATGAAATTTTTAAGGCTCTATCAAATAAAGTCGGGGATGCAGTCCTTGTGAATAGTTTTAAACCTTTAATGATATTGTTTGCTGAGGCCTGAGGGGCAGATTCAAGTCAGGCGCCCCCTGGTACCCTCTTCAAGTTCAACCAAACGTCCTATATCAATAGGTTAATACAAACGTTCAAAAAACTGTGCATGTTCTCGGAGAAATATACCTTGCAAAGGATCCACGTCGCGGTGTACCTGGGAATCCTGCTCCATTGCATACTGAAAGCCAACGTGAAAAAATTAGAAGATGTACCTATACAGATCAACATATGCTGTGTAGCCCTCAACAGACAGAAAACACCACAGGGATACAGGACAGTTGAGCACGTCCTCTATGATTCATTTGCATTGGCAACACTATACGGGTACTACGTGCCCCCCCCCAAAAAACCTGCTAATTGATTCCCTCACCTGTCTGCCTTTTATAAGACGTTTGGCCACCACTGGGGTGCTGAGCGCCACTCCCCTAGCAATTGGCGCCAGAGTCATCCACCACATACAGAAGAGTATGTGGTCCCAATTGGACGCACTAGCAGAAAATTTGATTTTGGGGTATAATTCCCCGGAATAATCACATTCCCCTTGCAATTTGCATTCCCCTAATAAATCATTTTCCCTTGCAAAAAAAACTTTTTTATTTTTAATTTATTTTTAAATATTAAAATTTAAATATTAATATTTTAATACTAAATACTTCACTATTTTAAAATTTTAATAGTAAAATATTTACTGTTAAAATTTTAATATTAAAATATTTAATAGTAAAATTTTTTAATATTATATATTTTAATATTAAATATTTTACTATTAAAAATATTTAATATTTTAATATGGAATATTTTAATATTGAATAAATCACAATTAAATAAAAAATTGGTGTATTTTGAATATTTAACCTTTACTATTAAACTTTTAAGATTTTTAATTATATTTTTATTTAAAAATTTTATTTTTTATTTTAATTTTTAGTAGGTAAATTATAGTATTAATATATCTAAATATATTACAAGATAATAGTTAAAGTTGCAACCACGTCAAATATTTAAAAATAAGTTAAAAATGTTTTTATTTATTATTTATTATCTTGTCAAGGTTGGGTCCATTTATCACAAAGATAAACATGGAGAATTGAATTTATCCGCATCATGCGGCCTGCTCCACTTATGTTCCAAACACGTGATTGTTTAGAACTCAAATTACCTTTCCCTTGTAATATGATTTGATAAACATATTTGATATACTTGAACTGCGTCCTAAGTACAAATTAGTAAGGAATACATAAAAATCATTGGTTGCTGTGTTGTGTAGCTACAGTGGCACTGAAATACCAAGGAGCAGATGATGACATGCAAGGTCCAATTTGTGGCTTAGAAAAGTTAAAGTACCAAAATGATTCACAATTATTTAAAAAAACTATTTTTTTCTATCTTTTTTATTATTTATTTATTTGTTACCGCAAAAGCCAATAATATTCAGTGCATCATATAAAAATAAATCCCTCTTATCTAGTATAATTAATTTTACTTACTTTTTCTAGTATTCTTAAATGTCTATAATACAATCAAACGTCACATTATTATATATAAACAATAACTTGAGTCCTAATAAAAACAAAATAAATAAAAATAAAAACAAATAAAACTGGGGCGCCCATTTATCTGATTGGCTCAGAGGCCAGGGCTTTGGGGAGGAAGGATTCTGAGTGCTTGTAAAAAGCTGCCACCACATCAGGTGGCATTGCAAATTGGCTGACCTCAAGAATATTGAATAGGTCCTCAGTGTCCTGAGGAAGGCATTGTTTCACCTTATTCTTGATCCACCCAAAGACCTCCTCAATTGGGTTAAGAAATGGGGAATATGGGGGGAGGAAGAGGAGTCTCATTGGGCAGTCTGCAAGGCGGTGGCTGGCAGAATGGCTATTTTTATCAATTGGTGGGAAACCGGACACAACCAGATCCACTTTGTGGAGCCCAACATTATCAAGCACAACAACGTTGGTTGTGCCGCTGTAATTTATCTGAAGGTACTCCTTGACGGCTCAGAGAAAAGTGAGAAAGGTCCTGCTGTTATGGGAGCCTTTAATCATCTGATACTGGTCCAACCCGCAAGGACCAAGAAGCGCAACCATTGAATAGGTCTGGGAACAGACAGCTGCACAATGGGCTACGCCGTCCTTGGACCCCTTCTCGACCCACCCATGCCTAGACCTGAGTGAGGAGGAAAACAAAAATTTGTTAATATAGAAGAACTGGACATTCCCAGTCTCCTTTAGTGCCAGATATGTCTCGGCATAAATGCGTCAATCCTTGATGGTCTTTTCACTGTTCCTATTGTATGGAGAAACTACAAGCACCTTCCACGAGAAGCCCAAATCAACCATTGTTTTGTATACAAGGGTTTTAGAAACAGAAAGCCCAAACTCTGTGGCAAGCATTGATTGGACAGCAAGTGTGTCCAGGTGGCAATCCCTGGCTACCCATTGCTTAATTGTGTTGATGTGTACGGGCTTGAGGAGTTTTGGCTTTCTTTTTGCCTTGGTGGATTTGGTAATTTGCCCTGTGTTGCCATACTTGGTGTTGATGTCAGCAATGTACCTGGCCGTGACACCAAATCGGGATGCAATATCTCAAACCGCCATTCCCCCGTTTAAGCAGTTGAGGAGAGCTTCACGCTCACTATCTGTCAACCAATGCCAGCCCTTGGCAGGTACCACAGCATCCTGGCTACCAGGCTCAGCACAGGGGATTGGGACCTTTGTGTAGAAGGTGGGATCACGCTTGGTTGCGCTGGCGCAGTCAATAGTGGCATAAGACACAGGTGCAGATGGCTCATCAGATGTGGCCAATGGCTCATAGGTGGTGTCAAAGACGCGGGGGCAGGAAGTGGCAACTCTTGGGTCAAGAGTGTGGGGCCAGGTGACAACTGGGTACACGGTGGAGGTGTAAGTAACCTCAGTGTTCCCAGTGACCCTGGTGTAGGAGACTTTTGTGGCAGGCCTTGAGAGTGGCTTCTGCCTGGGATTCAAGCTGGTTGATTGGGCCTGGGACGCAGGAGGTGATTGGCTGGCAATGACACCTTAGGAGGTCTGTGTATTGGCATGACTCCCTTCAAGTTGGGTTCTGGGTCTGTTCTTGGACCCTCTGGGACGCCCTTGTGGACAGGCTGCCCCGCAGGCTGGTGCAGGAGCGGGTTGGGAATGTGATTGACGGTCCATAAAAATAAAATAAAATAAAATAAAAAATATATTTTAGATTAAATATGTATTTATTTGGAGTTATTGGTTTAGTTGTGGGTAGTTGTTTTCTCTTGATTTAGCCTTGAATAGTAGCAGATTTTCTATACCCGTGATTTGAAGTGAATAATATTGTATACTTTCCGGATTTGAATGATTTTAAAGTTTAATCACCTTTTTATGTCTAATTATGGTTATTGAGATTGAATTTTTAGTTTGATTTTAGTTGTAGTGGAGCGTCTTGATTTGGGTTGGTGTTTCCTAGTGTGCTTACTGTACATTCAATTTAATTTCCAGTTCCCGTAATTAATATCTGAGTTTACTAGTGGCATTCAAAAGTGATTTGAAATTTGGTTCTTGGATTTGACAATCCTGCAATTTCAAAAAACATAGTAAACTTAATGAAAACGGTTGATGGATTTGAACGCTTCAAATCTGATTCCAGTTAATTCATTTTGTCCATAGGAAATATGCAGCTCAACTTGAACTTTGTAAAGTGTCTATGAGTTCCTGCATTTTCAAATATTCAAATAAATATCCAAAAAAATCAATTTAATTAAAAAAAGGCTATCCCTCAAAAGTGATTCAAAATTTGGACCAAGGATTTGACAATCCTGCATTTTTACGTTCAGGTTCTGAATTTACAGTAACTTAACAGTTGGGTTAAAGTCTCAAATTCTTGATCCAGTTTTATAACATGGGGTAAAGTTTTTAAATATTAAAGGAAACTAAGTTCTGCTCTTCAAGTGTTCAAATTAATTTGTTGTTTTTCTTGATTTGAAAACAATAGAAAATAAAGGGAGGTAAAATATGATATACTCCTAAAAATATGTATCTTGTATATATTTTTGTGTCAGGATTCAGTTTTCTGCTTCTTGTTTGAGCCTTTGCCTTGTTTTAGGCTAATTTTACATTAATTTTCAAAGCTATGGTGCTAAAAATCAACTTGTCTGTAAGTGAAATTAATTGAGATTTAAATAAAATTAGAAATTAATGAATTTATATTAACTAGCAATAGATTTGGGTTCATTTTTATTTTTTTGCATATGAGGTGATTTTGCTTAGCAACATAGCTTTAAAATATACTGTATTAGATGCTTCATTTCCAACTGACCCTTTCATACTTGGTTCTTTTCTTGACATTTTTCATATTCCTGGCTATTTTCTCTAATTATACAGTAGTTTTAAAAGCTATGGAAACAACCAAAAATACCTCAGATTTAAACAAAACAATTTCAGATTTGAACAAAATCCAAGTTGCACAAGATTCAGGATTCAAATACTTTAAATATTTTTGGTTAATAAATGAACTGTCAAATAAAAAACAAAATTTCACTATCCCATTATACAAAATTATATCAAATATCAAGTGGTGTAGTTCAAACCACAAACAAAATGAACTGACACAACAAGTGAGATGGATGGATGTTATTCTGGAGTATATTATAATCCAATCAGGATTCATATGAGGCACTAACAGAAGGACTAAAATGAAACAAAATTTGGGCAATCTAGAAGCAAGAATCAACAATAATGAAACAAAATGAAGTCACACAAGATGTGTAGTATGAGCAGCCTAAAATAGAAAATTATCAATTTTACACCCAATCAACAGCTATCTAATTAAGGAACAGAGGCATTTTATTCATTTTCATGGCTCCAGATTTGTATGGAATGATTTTGAGAACCTTCCAAATATGGGCTCAAGATTACAATAAAAATAAATCATTAATTTTTAAAATTTCTACTTTTAGTGATTTTATCCTAGGTTTTGTTTCAATATGATTTTTACTAGCAACAACATTTTCAACAGCGCCAGCAGCCAAGCCAGCTTCAATGGAGGCAAGGCTCAGAACGTGGAGGCACCTGTTTACACCCAAGCCTTTGAGGCAGGTAACAAGGAAGCTGACCTGTTACTGACCCCTGACCCATATGGCTTTGACTTGTTCAATAGTCACTTTCCGTCTAGTTCTGCCCCCTCTCCCATACCCACCCCCACACAAGCTGCCCGTCAACCAATCAATCAGGATGGCAACCTTGATTTGGAACAACTTCCTGTTGCTAGCCAACCTGACCCCCTACAGCCAATCAGTCTTCAGCTCCCGCAGCCCAGTGCCCCAAGCAACAAATTATCACTGCTCAAATTCTTCAAGAAATTGTGGCACTGAACCTGCAGGGTCTGTCCTGGCAACAGATTGCAACCCAATTGCAATTTACCCAAGCCACCGTAATGCAGGAGTTCAACAGCCTAATGAACAAGGGGAATCTGATTGGGACAGCCAAGAAGCCCAAGAAGGCCCCTGAGTCACAAATCACTGAGGCGTACCCAATAATGCTTGAAATCCTCCAGCGGGACCCCAAGCTTCCCCTAACCCAGGTCTGCAAACAGCTTGCGCACCATAACATATGGGTCTCCAAGCGCATGGTGCAGCTCTGGATGCACGGAAAGGTGGCTTTCATACAGGTTCTTACCAATTTTGCCGGCAACCAATGGGATGGCGCTGAGGATTCCCCATATGATCCCACCATCAAATACACCCTGGTCTGATGCTTGACTAGTCTAACAGATGAAATCATCTTCATCTCCTACTACAAGCTATCAATAGCTTTTGATGATTTTGGCAAGCAAGAAAGAGCCACCACTCAAAAGGAAGGAAGAAGGTCAAGAAGGGGACTTTCATTGGTGCATTTCTGGCTATTTCAGCCAAGGGTTTTGTCTACTATTGGACAAACCCAGATTTCATCAATGGCTACTTGTACAGCCACATCCTTGGTGGATTAATTGACTCCTGGGATGGCTCAAATTCCAAGTACCAGGTTTTCTTGAGCCACCAGATGGGGGGTAGCTCCACTGCCCTCAAGGCCATCCAGGAACGCAGGCACCAGGCCTCAGTCTACCCAGCTGGTCACGCTGACATACATCTGGCTGATGTTGTCTTCTTCAACATGGGATTCACGTTACAGGAGCGCCACCCTCAGGCTTTCAACAACCTCTATCTTGGAGTCCTTGACCACAATTCTCTCTTTAGTCACCAACTGGTGGCTGACTTGTTTGCGCAAATGGTTTTCATGTGAACATGGACAAACAATCACAGAAAGACAAGCGCCTTCCACCATGTGCCACTGCCACCTGCCAGCCCATACAGCCAATGACAGACAAGGAATACACCGAGTTTTATATGGCGGCTATCACGTGAAATCCTCCTGCCTCCACCCCCACCACCAGCACCCCTCACCCGCAAGCCCAACCCACCCAATCCCAGGCCAGCACTGCCTCTATGTCTTCCTTCCTGCGCTATTCTGCCTCCTAGGCATCACTCTTCCCCACCCCAATAAACCCCCTGTTGCCAAACATTTTCTATTTATGTTATCTTTATTTTGAATTTCAATTGTTCATGTTCTCTCTGTTTATAGTTGGTTTTATTCTTTATGTTCAGCTTATTTCTATAAAATCATATATTTACTATCTTGTGTATCTAGATCCAGAACACAGTTATTTTTAGTACCCAAACACAGCCCTTTGTGAAAATATTAGCAACAATTTGGTGATCAACTAAATTTGAATTAGAAAGTTATAGGTTAATTGATTTTAGATAAAGTTGTTACTGATCCAAATTCAAAGTCTTAATGATAAACTTTAAGCCAATCAGGAGCCAAGTGATAAAATGATTGTTGTGACATAAAGGGTCATTCAATAATTCTTTGATGCATGTGTGCTAATTAATCTGATTGGTTGGGTGCTTTGCCATTGTGCGCCACAGAAGCAATGGCGCACAATGGCAAAACACCCAACCAATCAGATTAATTAGCACACATGCATCAAAGAATTATTGAATGACCCTTTATGTCACAACAATCACTTTATCACTTGGCTCCTGATTGGCTTAAAGTTTATCATTAAGGCTTTGAATTTGGATCAGTAACAACTTTATCTAAAATCAATTAACCTATAACTTTCTAATTCAAATTTAGTTTATCACCAAATTGTTGTTAATATTTTCACAAGGGGCTGTGCAAAGCGCCAAAAATAATATGGCAATTAAGGAAACAATGCCAACACAAAGCAAACAACACACATTGATATTAGTGTAAAACACATACACAATGGAGAAAATGGGTATTGGAGTAATATAAAAACAAACAGGGATAAACAAAGAGGCAATAGTATCAGAATGATACAGATTTTATTGGGATGGAAGCTATAAAAACATATGGAAAGGTTAGTAAAAAATCAATGAGAGAATTAGAGAAGCTGCTAAAAGACCTTGACTCAGCAATTGCTGAAATTAAAGAGATTGACTGCAAGGTCAAAGCAAGAGTTAAGTCTGCCGTCCTTGAAGAGGACAAAATAGACAAGGTGTCTGCAAAGGCCCTTATGACAAAAATACCAGACACCCTGGAGAAGACAATCAAGCACTTACTAAATATTCAAAAAACTGTGGCTGAGGGCCTCCAGTTCAAGTCATTTGCCCTCTCTACACTGTCTGTCTGGACGAATGACCTGGAAATGTATACCCATCCCAAGCCGGCCAAGTGCACCAGGAAAGAGGACACAGAATTGCCCGCTCAACCTCTTGCGCCAAGAATGGCCAAGCCAGCCAAGGCTGTGGGCAAGGAAGAAACACAAGAAGGTAACATAAAAAATAAAATTAATAAATTTTCAAAATACTTACCTTTTTTCTTAGAAAACATAGACAGTGAACTCCACCTGGTCCTGGTCCCTTTTGCCCCCCACCTTCTACGCCAACTACGCCACTCATGTGGCCAAGCAGCTTTTCCTGTCCCCCCTGTCTTGTGGGAGCTTGAAGACCGTATTCACAGGTCCTTTCCTATGTCCAGGGAGGCATTGGCTGGGCTGACACATGGAGAGGGGGCATCTGAGTTGGCAGTTACTGCCTACAAGGATGCCCAACTGGTCCGCCTGGACCCGGTATCACTCAGTAGAGTTTATTGTGTAAACTCCATTGAGCTTGTTTGAGAGGTCCTGGAGACGCTCCCATTCAAGAATGTACCAGAGATAGGCCCATGTGGCTGCTTGCTTCTGCTTCCTGGTGGAGCACACACACTCTTACTTGCTGGAGAACTTTGGGCGTGCAGTTGGAAATTGGCTGTTGCAGACGTAACAGTTGTCAAGAAAACCAAAATCCTTGTCACCAAATTTGGGCTGGCCTGGAGCGCTGACAAGATGGGAGTCCCTGCGGCCATGGAGCTGACCTTTGCTAAAACAAACACAAAAAGAAAATAATTACAGTATACAATCAGCTGTGCGAGTTCACTGAAGCCTTTGCTGGGCAAAGGCTTCACCTCGTGGTTTACCTGGGATATCTTTTCTTCTTTGGGATGGGTGCAAACTTCAAGGACCTGGACAGGGTCCTCCTAGGGATCAACAAGGCCAGGCTCTCCCTGGATGGGAAGAAGATCCCCCCTGGGTATGACTCAGTGGACCATGTGATACAAGACGCCCTGGTCCTGGCAGGGATTTACGGGTTTGCTGCCCCGCCAGAGAAGCTGCTCCTTCATTCCCACCTGACCCTTCTCCCTTTTACTAGCTGCCAAAGATATTTTAACCAGGGTGTATCCACTGTCCACAGTGTGCCAGTGGAGGTTGTGCGCCACTTCCATTGCGGGTTGGGTACATACCAAAGGACTCACTATAGGCACACAAATAAAAATATGATTCCAATAAATTTTATTACAATTTATATTCTTTTTATTATTATAAATTTTCATAATTTTTATTTCAGCAAACCAGTTTTGCAAAATATATTGCGGAAATGGTTTTCATAAAAGCATAAAATTATACATTGATAAAATAAATTCTAACTTGTACATTTTATGTTTAATTTTTTTAAAACTATTTTTATATTTATTTGACAAAAGTGATATAAATATATTTGTGTAATCAAGTATAAAGCATTTGGGATAACCTCAGATGGCATAATAAAATAAAATAAAATAAAATAAATAAATTACTAGCATCCATTGATGGTCCTGCTGAATGTGATTGTGGGCTTGGAAACATCTAAATATAAAATGATAATTAATAAATCTTGAATAGTAAATTAGAGAATATAAAAAAAGTTGGACACACTAAGCCTTTAATTAATTGGCTGTTTGGCTAGGCACACAGGGATGAACAAATCAGTGTGGCCATAGAATTTGGCCACGGTCTCTGCTGGTAGGGTGTGGATCCCAGCCTGCAGCAAATCAAACAGGTCCTTGGTCCCTGTTGGGGTTCCTTGCTTGACAACTTGCTTGAGCCACCCAAAGGCTTCCTCAATGGGATTTAGGAAGGGCAAATAGGCAGGGAGGAAGAGAAGGCGCAATTTTATCATGACCAATTGCTGGGGGCCCACTGGAACGCTGGTGTCAATCATTGGGAATTCCTCAAGAGTATCAGCCACCTTATGGAGACCAACATTGTCCAGCACAATTACGTTGATGAAGCCCAGGCTTGTGCGCCTCAGGTGCTCCTGGACCAATTGGAGAAATGACAGGAAGGTCTGGCTATTGTGCAAACCCAATATCATTTGATAAAGCTCAACCCCCTTTGAACCAAGGAGAGCTACCATTGAATAGGCTGTGGCGCAGACTGCAGCATGCTGAGTCATCCTGTCATTTGAGCCTTTTGGGACATAGCCATACTCATTCCGCTTAGATAAGGCAAATGCTGATTTGTCAATGTAATAGAATTTGACCGTCTCCTTGGCTTTGAAGGCAGTGTACGCCTCTGCGTATTTTTTCCGGGTCTTGAAATTGGCTGGGCTGTTTCTGTTGTAGGGAGATACCCTGAGCTTTTTCCAGGAAAATCACATTCCCTTCACCAGATGGTAGTAAAAGGAAATCAAAGCCTCAACCCCAAAAGTAGATTTGATCATGGCCTGAATATTTGCCAGTTCAAGATGGCAGTCCCGGGTTATCCACTGGCAGATTGCCCATTTGTGCTCCTTGATGAGCATGGTAGAAATGTGCAAGGATTTCTCCACAGCAAGGACATGGCCATTATTGATGAATTTGTGGAAGGTCTTGCTGGAGTACTTGGGATTCACTCCAACAATGGCCGCAGCCGCCTTGTAGTCATCAGATTCATGCATTAGCTTGAGCAGGATGATGTGTTTGATATCTGGGATGCGCTTCTGAGCGGGCTTTGTGGGTTCAGACAAGCCAGGATCCTGATTGGTGACAGGCTTGCAAGGCACAGGCACCTTGTTGTAGAAGGCTGCAACCTTTTTGAGCACTAACTGTCCCTCATCAGTTTGATAAAGCTTGGGCTCCTTGTCCTCCTCCTGATTGCCATCACTGACGTAGGGCTTATAGCTAGTATCAAGTACAGGCTTCACCTTCTCTAGTATAGCTGACAGGACCAACTCTTGCCGGTACACAACATCAAACACATATAAAGTAAGTTCTACCTCCTTGTCTCTAACTTTCTTGGTGAAGGTAACCTTGGTGGGCTTCTGGGTCAGCTTGGGGACCCAAGGGTTTATGCTCTGCACCCTAGCAGCTTGTGCTCCCCAAACCAGCTGTTTCATTGCAGCGTTACCATCAAACTCACCTCTCCCGTCTCCTTCCTGAGTAGGCATTTGTGTTGCACTAACTCTGTTCTTTGACCCGCAGGGGCAACCACAACTGCAGCGCACAACAGGTGAAATGATACTATGTTGCTGTGTTCCTTCCATTTTAAAATTTAATAAAATATTACATAAAACTTAATTAAGTTACTCCTTAATTTTAATTTTTGCTTTTATCTGAATATGGATATTCAATTATTATTATTTTCCCACCCAATATCCCAATTATAGATTTTTTATTTCTTAGTTAGTTGTTTTTGATTTTAAAATGCCCATTTTAGAATACTAAAAAAATCCACCCTTTTCCCCAGATTTTACTGCCAAATTCAAACACCCAACACAATATTTTTAAAATTTATGTTTCAGATCTTGTGTCTTGTTTTAGATACCTTGGCATCATTCTTGATTACAATCCATTGCACACACTGAGTGAGTGATTTTGTTTACATAGTGAGTTGCTATTGTGTTTTGTTTTTGGATTGAGTTTTGACACACCGCGCTTGGGCGTATTTTGTCACCAATTCACATAGTAAACATATGTATACCAAAAGTCAACTCACACCATTTTGTTTGTGAATCCATGTATTTTGGATTATATTTTGAATGGTTTTGATTTGCGCATGAGCACTTCTTTGCTGTGTTGACCCATTTCACCCATTAACGCCAAAAATCCCTGTTAACAGAGTGTATATTTTAACCTGATGGTTGGATTTTGTTTAAATCTAAGGTATTTTTGGTTGTTGCCATAGCTTTTAAAACTACTGTATGCTTTATATTGATCCCAGGCTCCTCTTTTAGTTTTTTGCACTTGACACTGCATCTGGCTTTATATCAATGGCTTCTGGAAGATCTAGCTCTTGTTTTTTTGCTTCACTTCTTTCTTTTTTATTCTTTATATTTTCATTTCTTATTTTAGCTTCAAGCTGGCCCATATTTTCTGGATAGCTTTATTTAATTCTGCTACTGATTAGAAGTTAGTGTAATCTCATTAGACTTATTGTCATGAATAACAAGTATTCCTAATCTGAACCCTAAATGCAGAGTAGAAACTAAACCATGGTGTCGTGTAATTTCAGACAGGGGTAGTAATATTCTACTGATAGTTAGTCAAAGATCCTATTTCTCAACACTCTACCTGTGTGTGGTAAAGTGAAAGCCAATAAAGGGCAGAAGAAATAAAGATAATATGACTAAATTGTTTTATTGGGAAGTAGCTATTGTAGATTATATAGAGTGGGAGGTGTGTTGTGGTTGGCTGGAGGGAAATAGAATTGGCTGTGCTTAAGCCACAAGGATTAGTCAGAATTAATAGCCAACAGAACAGCCAGTTTCACATGGTTGTTCATAATGAGAAACAGCTATTATAGTCACTAATTGGTGTCAAATATCAAATTCTTTTTGTTGGAGTATGTGTGCAATTAGTGCAGCTACTCTTTATCACATTTGGACTCATAGTTAAGTTGATAAAAATAGAGTAAATTTGAGTGCAATAGAATGATTGTGCAATTGTTCAATTGGTACATCATTTTACATTCAGATGTTTGATCCATTGTCTTATCCAATACTGGAATCGCAACACCTGGAAAGCCTGGCCTGTAGCCTGTCAGCCTTAAGGACCAGGTACCTGTCCACCTGCATTTTTTGGGCTCAATTTCTCTCAGATTTGATCCAAACATTTCCCTGTTTGAAAATAATCCACTGCAAATGCCCCAAAGTTGCCCCAAAAGAGACTTGTAGCCATCATTCTAATGCAGGTGAGGAGTCACCAACTGTTGTCTTAAAGATAATTGCCTCAAATAAAGTAGCTAATGAAACCAGTTTTGGAAGCTGTGGGCTAAAACCACTAAAGAAAATACTAGCTAGTAGGCTACTCCCAAGTATAGCACTCAAGAACAGAAAGGTCAAACTACCATTCTACTTGAACCTTCTTATAAAAGCCTTCCCTGCCCCAGTGCCATTTTGCCGCTCAAAACCCCAGGAAGCCTGTCTGCCCAAATTCCTAGTGCCTCACTCTTCTATTTCTAATCTTCTGAATTAAAGCCTAGAAAGGAAGGACTATATGAGTCCCAAAGTCCAGCACCATGCTTATTGTCATTATGAATGAAAACGTCTTATGGACTATTGGGCTCCCTAATTATTTCACTACTAGATGGTTGCCCTGTCCAAGGACAGAATTAAAGTTAAACTTAATAATTCAATTAAATATATTTTATTGTAGTTTTAGGCTTGGATTACTTATCACATTTTTAATTAAAACTTTATTTAATTGCTTTATTAAAAGGTAAATTCAGTTATGTTTATATAAATTTAAATTTAAAACTGTACATTTCAATTATAAATAAAAACTAAACCTAAGTAAGTGTAGTATCACTATTAAGTTTAGTAAAGCTAAACAAATTATTTTAAGTTTTAGCATTTGGTTTTTTTAATCCCTTTAAAATTTAGAGCTTATCTGCAGCTTTAAAATAATCTATCAACCATCAAAATTGACTTAGTATTCACTGAGATACATTGATTTTAGTTTTTTAGTGTGTATTAAAAGTAAATTTAGATACAGTAGTTTTAAACCCTATGACAACAAGCAAAAAAACTTCATTTTAAACAAATTCAACTCAGATGTAAACAAAAATAGCTAATATGTAAATGAAATTAGAACTCAATGAATTTATATTAATTTACAATATATATGGGTTCTATCAATTTTGTTTTCAGATTATTTGATTTCATTTACATCTGAGTTTAATTCATTTAAACCTGAAGTATTTTTGCTTGTCACCATAGGTTTTAAAACTACTGTAATATCAAATTGAGTCTGAGTCTTTGATTATGACGTGAACCCAATTCCAGCACTTAACTATATATCTCAGCATCTAGAGCAGCTAGAGCTATCATGTTTAGTACCATTTTGATTGGAATCATCTGAAAAATTGGTCTACATCCTCTAAATTTCATGAAAATCATTATATTGAATCATAATTTTATCATAGCTAGTTTACTCCACTGATTTTCTTTTGGGATGAAGCTGTGGCAAGCAAAGTTTACTCTGAAACAACATGCAGCCACTTGGATCAGGTGATGCATCCAAGTGGAATTTTCTATTACTTTACTTTGGAATAGATCAATTCTAGATGTCCAAGCCAACCATCTCTTTTTTTAAACTAACATTTATATTTATAATTATAACTGTGTTGCTTTAAATTGTTCAAGCTCTCTTTTCATCAGTCAATTCAATCCTCAGAGGAGTTTAAACATCCAATCAGATAAAAGGATCTTAAACAATTGCTGATTCCTTTCTAATTTTAATCCACCCATTCTAGAGTCAGACAATCTATATAAATAAGCACTTTGCTATGGTTGAATGGGGTTAGCCATTAATTTAAAATTCAAGTAATCAAATTCAAATTTATTAAAGTTTGAGTGGCTTATATTTCAGTTCAACATGATTTAGACCACACTCCACTGAATTCAATCTGTGTACTTTCAAAGATGCATGTAAGGGATTGAATGCAAGTATGAGCCAAATTGAGCTTTTGGTTTAACAATTCAACTTTTAAAATCAAAATCAACTAAAAATCAATTCAGTCAAATCCCTTGCGGCTTGAGCTCACTTGAGGTGACATTACAGACAGACAGACTAACTTTTATATATATTAATTTTATTTCAATGATCTGCTATCTGAACACCACTTCTTCTGGACCGCCAGTCCCTCTGCTCATAGTTTTATGTCCACCAGTAGTGGCTTAAAGACCTGTTAAATTTACAAAAACTCTTGGAAGCCTAATTTCAAAGATTATGTGTCCATAATATATTGTTGTCCATTCCCTTGGCCCACACAAAAAAGTAAACCAGATTTAATTGTAAAGATATCTGGCATGTTACAGAGTCCAAGTTGTTCAGAAATAAATTTAATTTTCTTCCTACCTACTAATCAATATAGACCCTTCCCCTAAATCAAAGCTTACATAATCTTCTGCATATGATCTTGTCACTGATAATACTAACAAACTATTTAAAATAGTGTATATTACTCTTCATGGTTTAATTGACACTATAATTTCCGCTATTAGCCCCTGGTCTTGGGTGAGACAATCATCTATTATGTTTTCAAGTTATCACCAACCCTATGGTGAGCACTGCCTGTTCAAACTGCAGTCTTCCTTATCCTCAATTTTGGAAATCCTGGCGTGTAAAGTTACTCCCCCTTTAGCCTTGGATAGGACAATCTTTCCCCACTGCACCAAGAGAAACTCTCAAATCTCTGCCAAACCCCTGAATTTTCTAGATGATTTAACACACCCAGTTGACAAGAGATTTGTCTTAGCTTACCCCTCTCAGGTGGCACCTGCTGGCTCCCAGATTTCTTTTCCAACCTGAGAAGAATCCCTTATTGAATTGGATTACTTGCTGGCTTGGTTCCATCCCCATCTGAAGCAATTACAATGTAACCAATCAGGGTGTGCTTCTATCAAATCAACAAAATTCAATCCAGCTGGAGTTAATGGCCCCCTGAAGCATTGTATAGGTGACAGCCAATCAGAAGTCAAACAGGCAATTAATGAAAAACCCTCTAACCCTTCTGAAATATCCCTGCAAAAGCTCTCTCCTGGCCAATTAGATTCACCACCTGGGTCAGGTGACCCTTCAGATTCAAGTTATATCCCTTAAAGTAAGACATGAGACTTTTGGTCCCCTGCTTGCTCATTCTTTATCCAAATTAAAGTTACTGGTTTTACCAACTCATTTTGTTATATTGGGCTCTTATTTTTGAGCTCTCTATACTGCAAATTGTCAGTAATAATTATTTATACTTTTACCTTTATTCTGGTCCCTTGGGTTTTTGTCACTTTTCTGTATCTGCAGAGCCTAGTGTTAGTGTGTAGTCCTATAATAGCTTTCTTACACTTTTAAAACCCAGCTTCAAATCTAGTTTGCTATTTAAAAGTTAGAATGAATTCCTATTTTTACCTAGAATTTTACTGCTTTTTGCTCTAGTTCAAACCCAATTTATATACCAGCTCTGTTTAAGCCATCTGTGGCTTGGTACAAGGCCACTCCAAGGCCCAGACTTTGATTTATCTTCCTGAACATATAACTACTGTAGTTAGCTTAATTCTATTAATTTTTGGACTCCAAATTACACCAAAGAATTTTAAATTCTGTGTAGATCCTGAAAATGATAGTCCCAGTCCTTTAGTTTATTGTATTCTCCTTGGATCCAGTGCTGCTGTACATCTGTAACACCTCTCCTGACCTCTGGGTCTGCCTCTCTTCCTTAGTTCATCTTGTGGGGAACAACCCTTCTAGACTTTTGGATATGCTAGATGACCTCTCTGGAAAGGCTAGTGACTTTCTCTCCTCTGGAGAGACCCTGGTCAAAAGCCTAACATGTGATAACCTGGACTTGTATTTTCCCATCTTTGACTAGGCCCCCTGTGGAGTTCCTGTTCACCAGTCCCCATAGTGTGACCTGGGTCAAAGCCAGGGACCGGCTGAAAGGAGTTGTCATTCTCTAGTAGGGAGAAATGTATCTCAGAAATATATATAGGGGTTGAAATGGGCTTTTATTCACTTTCAGAAGGAAGGTTTCCTTAGAAACCTTCTGATATATGGCCTGGAGGTCAAGGTAACCATTGATATGTGCCAATAGTTGGAGTTTTTTAATATTCCCTTGAACTCCTGCTCCTTAGTCTTAGACTCCTGCTCTTTAGTCCTGGACTCCTGCTCCTTGCTTAGGCTCCAGCTCCTTAGTCTTGGGCTCCTACTTTTTTTTCTTGGGCTCCTGTACCTTTATCTTGGTCTCCAGCTCTCTGTATAACTCTAGTGGTCTTGTTATTCCACTTGTTCCAGTCTCTGAAAAGTCTCAAATTAGACCCCCTTTTATAGCTCCTTGTTTCAGTACTTATTTCTTTCAGAACTCTGGTTTTTCCAGGCTTAAACCATCCATTTTCTTCTACTTTAAAGTATATAGAAAACCATTTTAACTTAATTCAGCCAATTAGAACCCTGCTTTTCCTGCTTTATTTCCTCATTTTTAGGCTTAAACCCTTCAGTTAAAGCCCTTAAAATAGTGATCAAACAGTCTTTGACCTGCAGCCAATCAAACGCCTGGATTCAATTGTTTTGCAAAAACGTTCACCTGAATGACTTGCTCTTAGCCCTGGTTTGAACCTGGCGCTGTATCACCCCTGATAAGCAACTGCTCCATGTTTTGAACAATTTTTCTGTGATTCCTGTCATATTTCTCCGGGCAAACTTGAGCGCTTCCACATATGTTTTACTTAGAGGATTTCCAAACCCTAATTTCTTCAATGTTTCTACAAGTTTCTCTGTGTTTTCTCCTTATTTTAGCACTTTGAACTCACCCGTTGCTTGCTTCTTGCCTCTCTCAACCCTTTTGGCAAAATTCCAGTCTTCATCTTAACATTTTCTCTGTCCTGTTTCTAGTCTTTTTGATCCATCTTACTCAATCAATTCTTAATAAATTTACAGTCTATTTTCTGTAAACCATTTTCTTTTTCACTTCTTTTTCTTTATATGATATTTATTTAAATCTTTTTATCATATCTTTTGGCAGTTTAATTAATTCTTTTACTGCTTCTTTCTTATCAATTATCCTACTTTCAATTGTCTAAATCCAGCCTTCTTGCTCCCGCATCTACTTCTTCTGATTCTTATTAACCAACTTCCATTTCTCCAGCTAGTCCTGCTTCATGATCTTTCAATCCTTCAGCTAGTTCTTCTTCATGATCTTCTGATCCTTCATCTTGTCTTTTTCAGTCTATTTGCTAGTCCTTTCTAGTTGTCAAGATTTTGTGTTCTTGAAGAAGAAGGGTTGTTGTTTTTATTAAAGGTATTATGCATGTTGAGTTTAGGATATCTGTATGGGGACATATGGGCTTCCAATTGGTGTGGGTGATTGCAGCAACTGATGGAGTCCCGTGGTTACTGGAGCCAAATAAAGAGAGAGTCATGTGGTCTTTGGGACGCGACACCAACTGTGGTGGTTTGGCAGGATTCTGGAAGTATCAATAATACGCTCTTATGTACTTGACACTACTGATATTTGGTTTAGTAGTAATGTTGATGGTGATTAATTGTCTGCCTTCCAAGTGATCTTGGAAGGGCTTTTTATAGCGTAAAGGTAGTGGCCAGACTAGTTTCTAGCTGTGGATAACTCTTACTAGCTAGCCTATCATCCCCAAGCTACTAGTTTCATCCCCAGAGTTGGATTCCAAACCTGAATAAGGTTTTGTAATAAGGTAATATCCTAGGCTGATAATTTCTCCTCTTCAGCCTGGATATTTCTTGACTTAGTTGAGTCCAGCTAAGTTGACATCCATAGGGCCAGGTCCCGTCTTGTGCTAGGTCTAATGCACAAAACTTGCACAGGCGGTTTTCTGTCTCATTTCTTGGTGAAACAGAATGTTTGTAATTTCCCGTCTTTATTCCAGAGTGTGGGTTTGCATCTATTTTAGGATCCAGAATGTCTAGCATCTAATTATAGAAGCTTCTGGATTGTCCCATGACCTGAGACCTGGAATGTCTCAGGTGTCTTATGGATTGTAAACTATAACTGTAAACTCACTGCCACCCTTAGCTTTGGATCAAACCATTTTCCCTGTTGCACCAAGAAAGGCCTAAAAGTAACAGCCAAGCCGCTCAATTCCCTGGGGGACTTGGCGCACACTGTGGATGAGAGATTTGTTCTGGCTTACCCTGGGAATTTCCCAGCTTTGGCTGCTTTGCCCTGAGAAGAAACACTGATCAATTTGGATTATTTGTTGGCATGGTTTTGCCCACTTTTGAAAACAATCAGAAATGCCCAATCAGGAGACACCACATCGATGTCTATGGAGTCAAATAAATCTGAAATGCTTGGATTGCTTCCCAGCCAATCAGGTGGGGGCGCAGAAATTGAACTGGAACCCTCCAGCACCCCTGGCCATGCCCAGCAAAATTTCTCTCCTAGCCAACTAGATGAGCCTCTTGAGGTCATGTGTTCTTTTTTCTTGGTATCTCATTCCTTTTAACAATGCCAGGGGACTTTGAGTCCCCTGCTTGTCAATTTTTACCTTAATAAAACTTTAATAGTTTCAAAACCAAAGAAAGAAACCCTAGTTTTTATTTTCAGACTCTTTTTGGAGTCCTTCCCCTTTTAGCAAAAGTGTTAGTAATTATCTTCTTGAAAACTTACTATTAAACTGTCTCTTTCAAACCCAGAGGTTGCCTTCAAGACTTATATTACAGTGTTAACACTTAGTTGCTGTGTTGTTTGCTGTCTCTTTCAAAACCACTGTTTGGACTCAAATTCCAATTTAAAAAACCATATAAATCCTACTAGAATCTTGAGGTTTTATTAATTTTCTGGTTTCAACTCTGCTTTACCTTCCTTTACGCCAGTCAAGCCATCTGATACCACCATCAAGGTCTCCAAGTGGTTTCTCCCTCTCCACTCCTGGTTTTTTCTTGTAGCTACCCCAGTTGCCTAAAATTTTACTGTTTGAAACCTAATTTTAGCACCCCTCAATTAAAATTTTGTGGCCTTCATTATTATGATCTTCCCAGTTCTTAGATTTGTGGTATTTTCTCTGGTTCCTTTTGTGCTCCTCCTCTGGACAGCTTCTCCCAATTTATGGTCCTGTATCTCTTCTTCTGTTTGCCTTGGGGGATAATCCCTCTAGTCTCCTGCATATACCTGGTGCACTTCTCCTTTTGGGGGAGACTATTGTCCAGAGTCTAACTTGTGACAACCTGAATTTCCATGCTATCAACCACACTGTGCCTACTCCCACATTAGAGGAGGTGCTGGCGCCTGCCCTTCCCAGCTTGGAGGAGAACAACTTGGCACCCCTTTGAGAACCTGAAAAGTTGCCTCATGCTCCCATCCGCACACCCTGGTTGCTTGCTGGGTTGATGCTGATGGGGCTGAATGCATACTTCCCCCAGTTGTCTCCTGTGTCTTCTTTTTGGTCCCCTCTCTGAGCGGCCATCCCAGTACTCCACTGGGCAGCATCCTGGTGGTATATCTTGCTTGGATGGGATCCAAACTTAGTTTATCCCCCCTCTCTCACAATAACAGTCTTGATATAGTTTCTCTGTATTCCAGAATAGAAAGTCTTGTACCTGGCTGTGGCCCGCCTATTGTTAGCCCATAGCTTTATTGATAGAAATATGGATCATTCAACCCTGATAGATAAGAATTTCCTGACACTAGTCCATCAGATAATCCTTGAACCACCTAGGTCTCATTCCTCACTATGAACCTCCAGTCCTTCAACTAGTCTTCACTGTGATTATCCAGTTCTTCTTACTAGTCTTCACTGTTATCTTTTCCTATAAACCATCAAGATTCCATCCCTCAGTCCCTGTTACTGACGTCTCAGACTCAGGCAATAAGTATTTCCCAAGTAGGTTAGCATTTGATTGGGCCCCCATAAGTGACCACCACTATAGTATATCAACCACAGATAATTCTCATGTATATGCAGTTGTTTTTAATCACTCATGTGGTTAGTCCTGATCTTTCAAGAGCAAAGTAACCAACTTTACTTCCCAGAGGCCTGATCATTATCAAGTTCTACATCTGCTTCCCTGAGAAGCTACCCTGATAACTCCTCTGACCATATCCATGCCCCCAATTATAGCTTTAGGATCTCCCAAAACCTCCAAGTAAACACAGATGAGGACCTCTTCCTAGTCTGTTAAGTAAGGGCCTCACTTACAGGCCTCTTGCAAGTGGACAAGGGATTTTTTTGAGCCATCTCAGCTCATCCCTTCCTAGTAGCCCTTTGTTACCTACTAGAATGTATCAACCTCCAGCCCTAGTAGTCACCAGTTATCTACTAAGCTAAATCACACATTCTTCTCACCCCAGTAGCCCATGTTACCTACTGGGTAAAGACACCCAACCAGCCCCCAACAGCTATATTACCTGCTGGTCTGGTTTAACCTCTGCCTCTAGTAGCCAATTTTACCTACTAGGAAGGCCTTACCTTTCCTAGTAGCCCATGTTACCTACTAGGCCCCTACCTGTCAAAAGCCACTAGACTTTCTCTTGGCCAATATTAGCTCCACTTGCAAACCCACCCAACATGTGGACTGTCACACCCCCTCCTGCTGAGGATATGTTTGTGACTGCTTGCCCCCCACAAGTCACCTGAAGCTCTTGAGTGTACCCCTATGTTCACCCCCTGGTTGATAGCTGATCTGGCATTGATGAGACTAAATGTTGACTTCTCACAGCTGTTCAATGTGTCCTCTCTTTGGTCCTCTTTCAGAGAAGCTATCCCAGTGATTCACTGGATGGCATCCTGGTGGTTTGTCTCACCAGGATGGGAGCCAAACTTGGTTATTTTAGCCCCCTCTCTCACAGGCCGTCCAAGGATGGTTCCCTGACACTTATCACTGATTTTTCAGGTTGCCAATAACCTGAAGGCCTTTTAGAATCCTGTTTTTGAACAACCTAATCTGAATATAATTCTTTTAATGCTATGGACTCTCTGCCCTTAATCTCTTTACATTCTTCTTGATTTCTGATGGTGCCTATCCACAGATACATTCATCAGCCAATCAATGATGTCTTCTTTTTCAAAGCCCCAAAACACAAACCACTATTCCAAATAATCAGGCAAAGACTATCAATAATCATCATTTCTTTTGGTCTCCAATAAAAAGCATATCAAACCCAAGGATTAAATCTTTAAAGCTCTCATTTTGCCAACTATTAATAAGTAAATGTTGGCCATAATCCCAGCAGTAAGTTGAGATTTTTTGGCTTGAAGGTTCAAAAGGTCTTGTTTTAATAGGGTTTTCTTTTTCTTCTCATATTGTCAATCAACTTATATTTAGTTCTCTTTCTAATTTATTTTTCCCCTTTGGTCTTCTGTTATTCAAGTTGTGTATCCTTTACAATGACACCCAGCCCTTGATGCTTGAAAGATTTAAGCCTGTAGTTGACTCTTCTAAGCGTTCTGATAAGAAATTAAGGTCTTTGGATAACTATTTTGCTTTAAAAGCAGGCATTTACTTCATTTTCTTGACCCTAATCAACCAACCCAGTCCCTACTTTACTCTTAAAAGTTACTAGCTATCTTTATAAAACTAATCCCATAAACTTTTCCTTACCTGTATTTGAACAATATCAATGCTCTTAGTGTTAAGGTTTGATCTACAATCATTTCCAAGAAGCCTTTGATCTTAAATTTTAGAAAATATATAATAAAAAAAGATAGAGAGAATAAAAAGATACCTATATCTTTACTGAATATTGAATAACAGTGCTATATAGTTAAATGATAAGCCACATATTGTCCATGTAGATCATGGATGTTATGTGATTTTTAGAGCCAGTATCATCTTGGAGATTAAGGGTTTGTGCCGTAGTGGAGTCTCTTAAAAGTTCAGAGGTATTGATAAGATTGAGGATAAAATATCACATGCAGAAAGCATCAGCAGCTACCAAAAATAATTGGGCCAAAATTCTCAGATGACAAGCTTCAGGAAAAGGCATTAAGAAAGTGCACCAAAGAAATCTAGCAAAAGAATAAGAATAGAAGCAATCAGAAAATTGTCACTGGTGCCTGCAATTGAACTATCACATTAGCCAATTGTACAATTTCATCTTCTGAGGGCCCAGCAAGCAGTGCAAAAGCCGCAAAATCAATGCCACTCACTGCAGGGTATCATCCTGGGACATAAACCACCGCCAGTTTCATTATCTTTAAATTAAAATTGCATAACTTCACAAACTGGGCTTCAGATATCAGGTATAGGGTTTATTAAACTAATTCAGTAGTTCTTATGAATTTTCAGCTACTATTGGGTTAAAAATCAAGGACAATATGATCAGGGGTTATTTCCATCACCAGGCCTCCAGGAGTGAGAGAAATTGAGCATTGTTACTGGTGTAATTTGGTGCCAAAAAATCACCAGATTGCCTGTTTATTATGGTTTTGAGCCTTTATGGCTCTATTTGACGGTTCCAGCTAAACTTTTGCATGTTTGATCACAGCCCACTTGTTGTTGATAGCCTGGTTTAAATCAGCCAGAAGCTTGAGGGCTGCTTTGGTGTCTGGTGCTTCTGTTTTTTATTCTTTTTAGGATGGGCAATTTCAGTCAATATGGCATCATCCATGACAGTTTGGCCCTGGTGTAGTGTCTGGATGATGTCTTAGGGCCATGTTTACTTGGAAATTAAGATATTTAAAAGGGAATAATTTTCTGAGAGAAATCAACTGAAGATGTTGTGACAGGTGGTTCATAGGTTATATCAGTTTTTTAAAATCCTGGATGCAATTAGGCTTTCAATTTGAGGAATCTATAGGATATAAAGAAACTAGGTGTCAGGATTCTGAATCCTGACAATATTTTATATCAATTTGCTTGATTTTATCAGGTTTGGCCTCAATTTGAAATAGGTTTTTATATTAACTTAATTTATTGTGACATTTCCAAGTGCTTTCACAGTCCAAATACCTTCTGAACTATCTGTCTTCTTGCGCATAATTGCTTATTCTCAAAAAATCATATCTCTGGGACTAGAGGACCAATCTCAACGTTTAAAAGCGTTAATGAAAGCTGAGATAAAGAGAGATCTATCCATGTTAGTCTTAAACCACTGCTACATATTCCAATACCCCTTCTAACACTATGTCTCTCTTGTAGCATCTTTAAACCCTCTCACTTAAGAATTGATGAGTATAACATACATTTTTCCTTTCTCAACCCATATATGATATTCTTATGGTGCTTCAATGAATCATATGACTCTTCACTTCTGTCCTTGACTTATGAACAATCATGCTGTGTCTTCTTCTGGACCTTTTTGGATAGATTATAAGATGATTGGAGTAGTCAATGGTCTGAAGTTCTGGTAGCTCATATAATCTTATTACCAAACTTTGTTCCTGATACCAGGCTTATACTGTGCTGTTGCCTTTATCTGCTAATAAGAAATTTAAAAGTATCCCAGTGATTGTTATGTGAATTCTGTGCCTGGCTGGCTTAACCTTCTAGGTATAATCTGAATAAATACTGGTATACTGCATGGAACTTTTCCTGCTCAATAAGTCTGGGGTGTATAGTTGTGAAGTGCTAGAAGGAGGTAATAAAATTTTGGACTGGATCAGCTCTATACCATCAGCAGGACTGATTGGGTATGTTACTAGATACCATGGTACTGCTAATAAAGCTAGATATAAGTATACTTCTTATTGAATTCTTTATTTTTCTGGTGTTATTTGGGTACCGCTGATACTTATGCTGGGGCATGTTTTTATACTACATCAACCAAGCTTTCCATGCCAGTTTTGATGATTACTAAAATTTAATCAATAGGGGCCCAATCTACATTGTTTGGAAACTTCAGCATACCAGGCGGCAAATTTTTACCTTGATCTTCACAGGTTTAAAGCTGAAGATGCATGTAACCCTATGTTCTATAGGCGTCTTAAAGATAAAGTTTACAGCTGAGCAAGCTTTACTTGAATCATGGTATGCATAAGTAAAAAGTAAGGTTATAATAGGCTTTATATATGAGTTAAATTATTTATAGGATGGTGAAAGCTCCAAGTTTGATTGGGTGTGATCTTGTTAATTGTATTTAAATTATTAATAAATAAATGTTACTTTGAAAATAGGTTAACCTTATAAGATTCATTCGGTTTGTGCTGCTCCAACCTTCAGTGATTTAATTTTTGGCTGCTATAGATTACTATTTAAATGTTAGCTGTTCAAGATTTAAGGTTATTCAGATTGTGACTCCAGATCCCACAAAAACATGCCAGACTGAAGTCCAACGATTTAGGTGGTTTTTTTAAGCAATCTGACGCTCCTGGGTATACCGAAAATTGTCCTATTGCTCTTTTGTTTTGGATTGAGTTGGTTTTTGTTTATCTCAACAGTTTTGAGTACTAAATTTGACTTTTAAACCTTGTGGTGCAATCGTGACTACCAAATACAGAAAATAAATTATCATTAAAGGGTCATAAGTCGACTCAAAATGTGCATTTAATTTTAGAATTTCTCAATAATCATTGTTTTTCAGGAGTTATGGCTGGAATAGAAAAAAGATGAGTGGAATCGAATTGCGGGTTGAGTTAAATGCTATCCTTGGTAATAGTACATACATCTTGAGCTGAAGTTTTAGATGGCTTATTATATTGAAAGTGTTGATGGACATGTTTTAAGACTTGATTTCTAATAAAATAGGCATGGGATTGTCTAATCTAGGAAATATGGATGATACCTTCATTGATATGACAAGATGGATATAAACAAATTATATGAGTTAGTTGGGAGCATTGAATATATCCACGTAGCGGCCACGCGCTCCTTTTTTGGCTCGCCCCACGCCCCCTGGCCCAGGAGGCGGCGTGTTTGCCGCGCTGGGGGGGCCGTTGGCTAGTGGACTGCTAGGATTGGCAGCGTAGGTTGGCGCGGCTCTAGGCGGGGGTGGAGCTGCTGCTGGGGGCGGGGCAGAATCGCCAGCGGCCAAATGAAAGTCAGCAGGGGATGGAGTGCAACTTACCTTATTGATCCACCGCTTCTGAGCCTCGTCGTAGTAGAAGGAATTCTCTTCGCCAAGCTTGGCCTTGTAGACCGTCTTTTGATCACCAGACTTGGCCCCGAAAAGGGTGTTCCAGATCCCACCAAGCAACCCACCTGATTTTGCTAGTTTGTTAGTTGCCGTAGCAAACAAAGCTTACTGGAATCACTCGATTCTTCTTGCTTGACAGGCTCGGCAGCTTGGGCTTGAGCTTGAGCGGGTTTAGAGGCGGCATTCCCAAAGCCAAAATCGTCATCGGCGTCTGCTGGGGTAGGTACCCTTAGTGGAGCCTTTGGTTGGGGTTGCTCCGTCACGTGCGGGATAGACGGAGCAGCCAGGGGAGAGAACAAGCCATCGGGGACGTTATTGGGGGAAGGTTGGCGTGCATTGTGGGCAAAGGGTGAGGTGAGATGTCTGGCATGACTGAAAGGCGAGGACATGAGGTGCGGTGAGGCAGATCTACGGCCAGCAGGATGGGAATCCAGGAGAGATCGTTGAGGGATGCCAAATCGCTCGGTGGAGATTGAGCGATGTATGGCTTCTTCTTTAAACATCATCCCGGAAGAATGCTGGGGACTGTTGTTGCGGAATACGGTTGGGCCAGGCTGAAGCTCCATAGTTGGAGATGTAGTGGTGGTGGCATCGTCCCCCATGACCAACTGATTGATGCGGCCTTCCATGGCATTCATCAGAGAGCCAAAAGTGGGACGTTTCTTCATCCAAACAGAGTCGGATGGCTTGAAGCCGTTAGCGTTCTTAATGCGCTCAACTAACTCTCCTAGCTGTGTGCGGAGAGTGTTGTGGTAGTGGGGTGTTGATGGGGGATGCGGCGTGATTATAGCGGAAATGGCCTCGCAGTAGTTGAGCGCATCTTCGAGACGACCGGCGCCGGCCAAAGCCCACGCGCGATGGACCTTGTAAGCCTGCAAAAAGTTTAGGCCGGCAGAACCCGACTTGGAGAGGGCGAGTTCATAGCATTCCGTTAACCGAAGAGCGTCATTGGCTTTAGTGAGATTAGAGGAAAGAGGAGCACCAACTAGGACTAGTCGCAGCCCCACGGCATCCAAGGGGCCGTGGATAGCGGCTCCGTTGGCCAACAGATAGCATGCATGGGCGGCGGCAGTATCGGTGGCAAGAAGCTCATCACCCAAGGCACAAAGAGCAACACCATCACCAGGAGTGCGATTGGCAAAGATGAAGGCTAGCTTCTCTTTCCAAGTTCCTCGGCCAGCTACTTCATTAACAGCATATTTTCCTAACCCGGCAAACAAGCCATAGGCTAGCGCTAGGCCTTCACAGTTGGCAGCTTCTTGGCGGGTGAATTCTCGGACAGTCTCCTGCCAGAGCTCTTTACCGGCACAGCTAGCAATTACAAGGGCGTGGCCCCAGGCGCCCTGTGCCCCTGCTAGGCGTGCAGCCTCCTGGCGTTGGCCCTGGAGAAGCAGCTGATGGATTTGGGGGACAAGGCTAGTGGAAGGTGGAGTGAAATCAGGAGAAATGAAGTCCTGAAGTGGAACGAGATCGGGACGTAGAAGATCACATATGGCGTCACTGGCACCTTCCCACTTACCATCACGGCGAAGAAGCAGTTGTAAAAGATTGGAAAGAAGTGGGGCGCCAGCATCAGAGGACTGATTCGCCCAGCGTTGAAGGATCTCGGTTGCTTGGTGGTCTGCATCCTTGCTGTCAAAGCAAAGGGGGCCACTATGAGAATCGACAGGAATGTCGAAAGCAACAGTTGCAAGAGTAATGTTGCTGGGATACACCTTTGAGCTTCCGGTGCCCTCCGCCCCAAAGCGAGTTACAACTTTGGGGACCATTGAAATTACTTGGCCACCAAAGCCAAAGTGGAAAAGACCACAGGCCGGGCGCCCATGCCGGATATCAGAAAGATTGTCAGGAGAGTTGGGCAGGGGAACCTTTGAGGCTGCCTCGGCGGGCAGAACCAAATCGTCGAGGCCAGATGTTTGGAAGGGTGACGCATTGGACTCTGAAACAGCCCTTCCTGTATTTCCCCAGTGGTTGTCATCACTTAGCGTTACGTTTTCGAGGGTCTGCTCGGAATTGACTTTGGTGAGCTGCTGAGGACGGATCCCAAGGCCTTCAGGCTGAGTGGCTAGCCCCATGTCAGAGACCAATGATGGTGTTTCTTGAGTGTAGTCATGCTGAGTTAAACTAAAGTCGTGATCAGTGCCTTCATAAGATGCGACCTTCGCATACACCTCATGATGTTCAGCTTGGTGTTCAGGACCGGTAATATCTTGGACTTCGTTGAGCTGCGGAACACCTTCTGAATAGGCGTTGTTGAAGTTGACCTCGCTGGGCATTTCGTGTGCCGAGTCGGTAGCCGACTGGGGAACGGCGTAGTATTGAGAATGTCCAGTATCCTCTTGTTGCGCATAGTGGTCTGGTTGATAATAGCCTTGTTGATCTTCAGCACTTGGGTTGGACTGATAGTAAGAGTCCACATTTTGGGAAAACTCATATTCTTGGTTTGCTGTCTGATATTGGTCGGTATAGTCTGCTTGGTATGGATCCTGGTATCCTTCTGTATACGCGGCTTGATAATCTTGGTACTGGTTTGGATACTCTGTGGAGTAATCGCCCTGGTAGACTAATTGGTATCCCTCTTGATAGGAAGTTTGGTAATCGTTATGATACTCGCCTTCGTATTGGGTCTGATAGTTTCCTTGATATTCAGTTTGATAGTCTCCTTGGTATCCATTTTGGTAGTCTCCTTGATATCCTTCTTGATAGTCCACATGCTGGCCTTCCGAATAGCTTGGCTGGTAATCAGCGTGCTGAGTTTCGTCGTAAGCAGGCTGGTATTGGTTTGGATATTCGGCGTTGTACTGTTCTTGATAGACAGAAGTGTCATAACCCTGGTCGGCATTCGTTGCAGCTTGGCCAGGATCTTTGTCTTCAACTACGCTTCTCTGAGATGGCAAAGCCGAGAATGAAAATAGATTACGCTGCTCCTCGTAGGAGACATATCCACTAGCCCTGCTAGCCAGAGCATCGCGGAAGTCTTCTTCAGGAAAATTCTGGTTTGTAGTAGCAGCTGGCAAGGTCTGCTCGGATCCGATGCCATGGTGGGCATGTCCTCTGCTGTCTGCAGCATATAGAGTTTGGCCCGAATGCTCTGACATGTAGTTTTGATTGGCAAGCGTAGACATATGGGAGTTAAATGGGTCGGCGCCGCTTTCCCCCAGTGAGTCGAAAAAGCTGGCTGATGGGTCTTCGGCAGAAGTTTGGTCGAAAAAGCTGAAGCTCTCTTCATTGTCGAGTTGAACATTTTCGGTAAGAGGGGGAGGCACCGGATCTGAAGGCTGGGCTAACAATTGATCAAAACAAACAGCTTCCTCTCCAAAAAGTTCGGAATTGGAGTTATCGACTTCAGTTGCATTTGGCGCTACCGGAAACGGTTCAAATGGTTGACTTGGGCTGGCGTCATAACATTGAGCCTGGTAAGGTTCTAACGCGGAAGGCTTCTCCGATGGAGTTGTCTCAGAATAAACTAAAAAAACGCCGCTTAACTTTGATGTCAAAAGAAAATGAAATGGACAAGTCTCTGGTAAGAAATTGTAAAGATAAAAGTATTCAACCAAACTAGACGAAAGATAAAGTTTTGATAAACTGCAAAGAAGAAAGAAATACCAGCGGACATGGCACCGTCCCCGAATACTGTGGACGATTTGTTGGTAGAATATCCAGAAATGTTACTTTCTGTTACGAGGTTCCCAAACTTTTCGTTGGTGGATACCCAATTTTTGGGAATGTCGGGTACCGCCAAAGGCTCGAGAGAATCTTGGGAGTCTTGAGGGAAAATAGTTTCAGCGCTTTCAGAAGCAGCTTGAGCCTGTTTTGAGTTCACGCACAAGGTTTCAAACAGATCATCGATTTCAGATGATACCGCAGCGAACCTATCTGCGGTTGAATTTGGTACTGAGGGCACTTCAGCAGAAAAAACTGCTGCCGCCACATCACTGCTAATTTCATTTAAATTATTGGTTGGCTCTATAGGCTTCTCGTTGAGATCTCGATAAATTAGTCAAGGCAGGGGGGCCTTCAGCTGTGAAAGCCTCAATAGCAACATCGTTGCTAACTTCATTTGATTTATTTTCTGGACTTTCTCTCGGTGGACTTGGTAAAGTTGTGGCTTCTTTAGATGCTTCAGTAGAGATCACTGCATCTTTGACTTTTTCAGAAGCGTTTTGTATAGCTTCCTCGGGATCTAAAATTTCTTTTCCGGAAACCTGTAAAGCAGGAGCTTCTGAGGCAGTAGATATTTCTGGTTGATTTTTATCATCCATTGTTTGATCAACGTCAAGGTTGGGAAGATTTTGATCGGAGTCTTGGGAAATAATTGGCTTCACCTCACTGGATGCCTCTGGTGAATTTCCCTTGGGGTCTAGCGATTGCGGTTTTTCCGAGGTGTTCTCCTCATTTGGAATTTCATGTACAGGCTCTGGTTCTTCAGGCCGGACATCTTCCGGTTTAGAAGCTTCAACTGGTGCTTCAGCTGTAGATATCTTGGCTTCCTCAGCCTCTACGGGCTTCTGGGCATTCTTTGCCGCTCCATCCTTTTTATTGTTACCCTTCTTGTTTTTCTTCGCCATTTCAGAGTCCCAAGAAAAGGTTGGTTTATATTTACACTAACCCCAAAAACAATGGCACCCTCTTGGAAATGCAATCCAGTAAATAACCCTTCTCAAGGTTCGCTCGTCACGATTCTACGCCAGACACTGGGGGCGTTCACGTATTGGTGATCAATTCCCAGTGAAATCGTGGCCATTTCATAGCCTACCAGCTGTTTCATTACCTCTCAATCGCACTTTTAGTTGCAGCAGGGAAAGCTCTGGGCAGGTGCCACGTCGCTCTTTAAATTTCCTCTCCAATCAATTCCACCCCAATTTAAATAAACCACATATAACATGCAGAAGCTATTCCAAGCCAAAAAGCTTGATCCCTAAAACCTAAATATTGCTTCCCCATTTAAATACCACAACATTAAAAAGTATTAGCAGACATCCTACTTTCAAATCTATCCCAAGTAGAGCAATATTCCCAAATCAAACATCAAGGTTCTCCAGCCAAACTCTATAGCATGTAGTAGAAAACTAAACATCACTACTATAGTTTTCACAAATGTTGAGATAAACCAACCAAAACCAGTTCAGAGTGAATAAAAATCACACACCAGACAACCCAAATAGCTCACCAGAGCTTCAGTCTATTTAAAAATGACCATGGACAAAAGAAACTAAACCAAGGACATGAACTCAAAACCACTTGTCAAGAAACCAAGTAGTTCAATGTAAAACATTTAAACCTGCACCATGCTTTGGTGGAAGGACAAACAGGTCAGGTACCAACTCTTTCAGATATGTTGTAGATGGTTAAACCCAACCCATCTAATTTCAAATCAAAAGTACCATACACAGACCCACACTCTGGCCCAGGGCCATCTAAATTAGGATAAGATTTGTAAGATAAAGTATGAAAGCCAACCACTATCAGGGATGACATCTTTTTCCTCTCAAAACACAAGGTTTGAGACAGGATTCAAACTCTGGTCAAGATCGTTCACAGGCTGCCAGCCCTGGGACCAGGGGACCACCCACCTATGTTTTTTGTACTGAATTATCTCTGATTTAAACTGCAGATACTATTACAAGTGAAGGACTCAGCGCCAACTTACCAATAATGGTGCACACAGAAAGACACAGCCTGTCAGGAACCCATTCCACAGGGATCAGGTCTCTGTACTCCATCCCGTATTCCATATTAATTTCAGGCAAGGTGGCCATTTTCATCAACCCAGTTGTAGTGCTTGCATTCTTCATAGCAGAAATCACAACCAAGAGGACAAAGTCAGTGTTGTAAGAGATCCAAAAGAGAGTCATACATAGTAGCAAAGCCAATGCTCCCAAGCCAACACCAATATTAGTAGTAAGCATTCTAGGCACTAGCTTGGTTTCTTATTTCAAACTATTGTAGCACACAGTAAATCTGGGAATTGGGAACAGGATAAAGGTTTTATTAAACAAACAAGAATTAAAGAAGGGAATTATCCACTTAAATAACCATAGGGTCCAACATCAGGAGATCTCAAACACCTCTGTTACGTATCAGGGGCAAATGGTTGAGCTCAGAGTTGATCACAAGCATGAAACCTTGCAGTTGGATTTTGGTGATAAGCAATATAGAGTTTCACAATACCCTGGAGGTGAAACAATCATTGGAGGAATTGAATAATAAGGGAATTTGTTGAGATGTCTTTTAGGAAATCCAAATCATAATTGAAAAAAAATTTAAAAATCTCTTAAGGATAATTAATGATGTCAGGAATTGATTCCTGACATAACCAATTGCATAATGGAGGCAAAGAAGCTCTCATTATTAGTCTAATGAGCCTGATGTCTTCCCAGGTATCCAACCAGAACCCTGCCCCTAAAGAAAGCGCAGACCAGCAGGCTGCCTCCAAGAATATTGCTCCAGAACAAAATAGTTGCACTCTCTTCTGAAATATTCAGCCAGTGAATGCCTGTCCTGCACCAGTGTCATTTTGCCGCCCCTAAACCCGGGCAGCCCGCCTGTTCAAATTCTCATTTCCCAATTATCTGAATTCCAGTCATTACAATTAAAGTCTGGTGGCAGGATACTATATAAACCCCAAAGAGCCTAATCTAGACTTAATTGCCTTTTTTAAATAAATGCTAGGAGATATTGATTTTCCCAATTATTGCTGTATTTTATCTTGGTAATCTGCCAGCTCAACCATAATTCTTCCAGCCCACTTGCCTGCAAGTTTCTGTCCTCCATGTACTTTCTAAGGTCACATTCACTTCACAGTGTATCCATTGAAGCCCAAATACCAGGGATATACCTCCAAGAACATACTAGCAAGCAATTTCTTGACCCATACTAAAGAGTTGACAAGATATATGTCAGGAAGCCAGTCATAGGTAGAGGCATAGGGTGGCTTGGGGTGAGGGGTGGTCAAGCCGGCGGGTAGGGCCCACCATAGAATGGGTGCTAACTTGATAATATAAGATAAAGATTGACCGAGCAAGGACCAGGGTCCGGAGTTGGGGACCACAGAATCCACCAATCCTGTCAAAGTAATATAGAGTACTCCAAACAGTTGGGTAGAGGTGGTCTCAACAGCGGCAGTGGGTTCCAAGGGGCAGTCTGGTCTTGGGGTTAATGGTGGAGTCATGGGAACAAAGTACGCCGGCAGATAATTGTACTTGTCTTTGAACAATCTTGGCAGCCTTTTTTTGTACCACTTTTCTTTGCGTCCTATGTATTTGGTTTCTCTAGTCCTGGCCAAGGGGTCAGCAATGAGGATGATTTCCAAGCCGTACTCTGAATAGGCTGGGTTGGGCGGGTACTCGGTAAAGTGCACAGGTCCAAAGAGAGCTCCCGGGGGCAGTATAATGCCTGGGGCAATTTGGCAGATTGGGCTCAGAAGGGGGCGGTAGCCTGGTAGTCTACTTGACTGGAATTAAGATGGAATATCACTAAGACTAGATAGGGTAAGATTTGTTTGAACCAAAGGTTCATAAAACTTTATTATTGAAAATAACGATGGGGTCTTCACCGCACCGCCAGGGTTTTTATACCATGGGACTTTGCTTCTTTGATTTTTGCAGGGTTCAGGTTTGCAGACAAGGCACTGGCGGGGCGTGGATCTTGGCTTGGAGTCTAAAGGGCGGCAGATCCAGGTTATGCCTGCCCTGGCAAATAGAAATGGCAATGCTTTGTTCTGCCGCCACTGTTCACTATGTCACCTGAGTAGTTCAATTGTACTACCCTTTCTGGGCAGAAGGCTGGCAGTTGCTGGTGGTCATTGGCAGAGTTAAAAATAGGTTTTGTTTTAATCTCCTTAAGGCAAGCTGCAACCTCTGCATAGGTTCGGCCTTTGGTGGCTCAAGGTTGGCATCAATCTGATGACTATTTGGGAATTGTCTCTAGGAGGCTGGCGGGTCTCAGAGCAACTCGTTAACTTGGGTTTGCAATTTAACAAGTGGGCGGTCTCCCGTCCACTTTGTGTGACTTGAGTAGTCTTTGGAGGGTCAGGGTTTGATTCCAGGGTTTCCACTGTTGGTTTCAAAACTCCAGTATTGGTGTTGGGCAGGTTGGCGGCGGGTCCTTCACCAATCTCTGTTAGCCAGGTTACATCTCCTTTGTAGATATGGGTCTTCATTGGCACCAGTTTGACAGCAGACAGGCAACTATTCAGGGAGCTCTCTGTAGTAGGCCGGCGGGTCACAGAGTAATTCATCAATTTGAGCCTGTGACTTAATGGGTTGGCAGGTCCTGGACTGTCCTGGAGGGTTTGATCCGTCTTTGGGGAACTGGGGCTCAACTCTTGAGTTTTCAATACAAGTATTGAAATGTAATTCATGACAATATAATAGAAAGTACCTTTGGTTTACCACTTAATTCTGATTATTTAAACATAAATACAACTTCCTCACTGCCTACCAACTGGACATGAAGCTGCCTCTCAGCCTTAAACTGATTGTCAGGATCCACTTTTTATTCCTGCTACTATGAAGTTTTATGTCTCAAACATTGGCCAATTCAACACTCTTTGAACAGGAACAACAATCTATAAACTTTATTTTATTTATGTTATTGCCTCACTCCAACCCAGTTATTTTAAACCTAAAACTTAAGGTTAAAGTCCTTTCAAAACTTACATTTGAACGCCAACAATTTTCAAACCCAGAACCTAAAATCAAGAGTTAGTATCAATCAATATAAATCCTTCACCCTTTTTGAATTTTATGCCAGGCCACACAGCAAGATTTGGACTGTGGGGTTCCTAAAATTATGACTGTTTTTGCTTGGTCCTAGTAATTGTAACAGCAATTGCTTCTCTTGTTTCTGTTCTTTTAATTCTTGGCTTAACTTTTTTAAGTTAAATATTCTAGGCATGTTTGCTCTTCCTTCTTTTTAACAGAACTATTTAACCAACAATGTCCCTATTCTTCCTCTTTTCAAGTCACCTCAAAGCACTCAAGCTAAGAATAAAAAGCTTGAGTTTTTACCCGTCTCAACTTTAAGTTAGGATTGTTTGACTTACACCTTCAAAAGGTACTTGTTAGGTTTTGTGGCTTCCTGACATCTTAGTTTTTATATGCTCTTACACATCTTTAATTTTATAGTTCTTAGTTTCATGATTCCCTTTGGTTATCCTTTCCAGCATCTAGGTAGTCTTTATAATGGCACTCACACTTTGATTGTTAATAGTTTAATCATCTGCAAATGAGATCAATTCCCAGACCTTGAAGTAGAGTTTTTAAACCAATCTTTCACTGTTAAGACTGGTCTTTATTTCATGTTTTTAGGATTTATTAATTGTCTTAGTCCCTATTTTAACTTGTATAAATTATCAGGCCTCTTGATTCAGTTACTCTTACAGACCTTGCCTACATTCTTATATTTAACTAATATTAATATTTTGGGCTTAAAGACCTTAGTTTATAATTACTTACCAAATAGATTCATACCTTACACTGGTGCCTGTGTCCATCTCTGAGCTCTTCCTAGATAACTCCAATAAGCTGTTTGGTATAGTTTACATCATCCTCTCAGAAGTGATTGTCACTAAAAACCTGACATCTGATATGTGGTCTTGGGAAGAAAAATCTATGGCGTACCTATTTAAATTGGCTTCAATTCTATGATGGGCTTTGCCTGCACAGTCTGTAGCTTTTCCAATCCCAGAAAAAGACAAATCTAGAATGCCAAGCTTGCAAAAGTGTCACAAGTGACAAACTGTTATCAACTATGCTCATTGAAAGGCCTCAACTACGAGACTTGAACCCTGGCTCCCTGCAGGCCGCCAGCCCGCAGGGCCAGCCACCCACAGTTTTTTGGGCTCAAACCAGAGCAGGATTCAACTTCAGAGAATCCTTTGAAGCTTGGCAAATCAAATTCACCTACAGCAATGCCTTCCACACCAAAGGCTTCTGACAACTTGACCAATCAGCGGGCAGGTCCAGCCACAGATCCTGGGATAACTTGGGCTCACGCAGAAGGGAAAACTGAGAACCTTCCCATAGAACGTGGGCCACCCAGAGACAGCCAATCCCACAACCTGACTATGAAAGTTGAGAATTCTCAGTTTAAGCCAGCCAATGGAATAACTCCTGTGATTGATGTCAACAAAGACTGGGAAGACCTGGTGAACAGCAAAACCCGGCCCAAGGAAATTTGTGAAAGTTTTACCATGACAGATGGGCATAATTATACCCTGGACCTCCAGGAAGATGCATATTGCCATTCTTGCAATAAAGTGACATTAACCTTTGGTTCAACCAGATCATACCTTACTTGTGATTTTTTCTATTTTATTTCCAGCCTACGTCTTGCGGCTCTGCACCCACACCCACCTACCCCAAGAAACCGCGGAACAGCCGCCCAAACTTTACCGTCCACCAGGAGCTCCCTTTGGCCCAGTACATTTCACCGAGTACCCACCCAACCCGGCGTATTCTGAGTTTACCCTAGAGGAAATCCTGATCCACAACCCCAAAGCTAGAACTAGAGAGACGGAAGTCTTTTACAGAGAGGGTACCAAAATTATCTGGCCCCCTCTGCTATTCCGAGACAAGTATAATTTACGGCCCGCATATTTGGTTCCAATGACACCGCCCCACACCCTGCGGCCCAACTGCCTGCAAGAACCTGTTGCCACTAATGAATCCACTTTGACCCAGGTATTTGGGGTGATGTATATCACCCTCACTGGATTGGTTGATTCCATGGTGCCTATGAGCGGACCTTGGGCAGTCCTTGGAAAATTGTTATCTTATATTGTAAAGTTAGCCCCAATCTTGTAGTGGGCTCTCCCTGCTGGGCCCCCAGGCCGTCTGCCCGCGAGTTCTCAGGAACCCCCCAGGTTGGATCCCTGACAAAAAGGCTAATTTGGAAGTTAGATGACCTGAACAAGCCATTTACAATAAGTTAATTGTAGTCAACCATATAAAAGTTCTCACAAGATCACTTATTTTGGTCAAAAGTAGCCAAGAATAAAAACAGGTAATTCGATGTTTTTTTGGCTTGAAATGATTTATGATGCCACTCAGGTTTTTTGGCGCCTCTGAAAGCTTTTTAAAGAAATCTTTCAAAAAAACATCAGCAGATATCCCAAGCAGCATAACAAATGCAAAAACCTAAAAAAGCATCTGCAGTAGTTCAATAAACCTATATTATGAGATGTATTAGTAGATTAAGTGTTTAAAATTTTAAAAGTTAATGTGAATAGAGCTCCTTATGGCTTACATACTAGTGAGTTTCTAGCATTGTGAAAGATCAGTTTTGTAGTATCTGGGGCCTCTGCACTGTTTTCCAGGATCAGGAGGTTGAAATCAAGGGAATCATTGACCCAATCTGTGAAATCCCTTATTTTTAAACCCCTGCTTCCACTTCTCAGTAATTTATTTCTCTTTTGTTTCATTAGTTTTCTGGGGTTATACACTTCTAATTCATTTTCTTGTATTGTTTCAGCTGAGAATTCCAACTTTTTAAATTTATGTTAGCCATCAGTGTATTTTGAATTTGTTTTTCATACCACCATTTATCAATATGGTTGAGTTTTGCAGACTCCATCATTAAAAATCAAGAGAAATGGCCAAAGATAGATGAGATGTCTAGAGAGTGAATTGAATCTGATAATAGCCAGCTAAAAGAAAGAAGCAACAGTTAAAGTTGGCCAAGAATAATGCAAAGACTCAATTAGGTGCCAAAAAACAGTTACCTGACAAGCTAGGTCCATCTCAGCCTTGGAAGTAATCAACTGATGGCTTGGGTGTAAGATATGGCCAAGACTGCAAAGCAGAGATAAATTTTATATACAAAAAATAACCTTGGTTAAGGTAAGAGACCCAATTAAAGCAAAGAAATTTGAGCTGAGGCTATAGAAGATCTCAGCTTTTTGAAGCTGAGCTCAAAAACTAAACCTAATCCTTTAAAAGTTCAAGGCATGAAATATCATCTTAAAGCCAAGAGAAACCCAGGAGCTTTTTTTAACCTGACAGTGAGTTACAACAGGTTTTTTTCTACCAGAATTAGCTAGGAAGGTGAATTGTGGCTGCTAGGTCATACAATTCTAAAAGAAGCATGTTGTCAGGGCCCAGAACGCCCTAGACAATCAGCTAGCCTGAATAGATATAAAACAACCAACAGCATGGGAAGCATTGACAACTGCCTTCCTGGGAGAAACCCCCCTTTCTGGTTGTGAATGGCCTGGGGTTTGCAAGGCTCACGTGCCACAAAACCCTGGCATTGATTTCAAACACAAATTCAGGTCCATTTATTATTGGGAAATGATAAATCAGGAGGGTGCTCGTTTGATTGCGCAATCAGGCACTCAATTGCCTGTGGGTTCTAATAATAGCTGTGACACCTTGGCATGCTGCAGCCAAACCAAGGTTCATGATATACCAGCCAATGCCCTTTTACCCCCAGGTCCCAGTGTGCAATTTTCAAGCCAATTTGCAAGTATCACTGAAAATGATACCACAAGGCCTCTGGTGGCACAAAAGGCTAAGCATTCCCCAATAAGTAAAAAATAGTGAGGAGAAAACCCCATCCCCACTGTTGGCATCATAAAATAAACGGCTTTATGCCCAGGCCCACTATTTTCTTGCAGGAATCATCTATTTTTGCACCAAAATAATTGTTATGCTTGCATCTATTTGTGAATCCACTACACAATACAACCGCGCCTATATGTTCCCTCCTGGCTCTGCTCCTGCCACTTTGGTTAAGCCACCTCATGTCATTGACTTGGAGTTCTTCCACCCTTACCACCTGGATCTTTCTCCTGGCCACTCCAGAGTGCCAATCCTGCCTATCATGAAGGAGATTCCTCTCACTCCCCCCTGCCCAATGTGTCTCCTGCCCAAGACTTCAGCAAGTTGGGGTTAGTTTACATCACAGTATTGAGGCTGGCTGATCAGGCTGTGCCCCATACTGGAAGTTGGCGCCCTTTGGCTACAGCTGTGAACTACCTTGTCAGGATAGCATCAATTGTGTACATGGCCTTTCAGGCCCGGCCCGCCTCTCCTGTGGGAGTCCAGCCAGACTCTGGTATGGGCTGTGACACATGTACATTGGAACAGAAAGGATTAGATGCAAAAAGTTAGCTCCACATGGGAGGTGGATTAAATCCTGCTAGGGGCAGAAAAGAGATCAAACCAAGCAAGATGGTTAAAGCTAGCCAAGAAGACCACTAAGAAGGGCCCGGACTAAACCAATTTTTGAGAGGAAAAGACATCTAAAAAGGGTGGATCCTGGCACTCTTGGCTCTAGGTTTTGACCCGGAAAACTTACTGTTGCTTGAACCCCTATTTGAGGGCCATAATAAAATTTTAATAGAGGCTGTATGGATGGGTCTCTGCTAGAAGTTTCATCACATAAAGATCACTATTAGAGATCACTTTCAGGTAATTGATTGGTTCAGTTAAAAGGATGTAATGTAGATGTGAACCTATCATCTATCAGATAAAGTTTTCTGGATCCACCAGGAAAATATCCCTTTTTTTGTGACATGCGCCTCTTATTGAAATAAAGTTATAGATCATCAGGCTAATCTTCATTGAATGCTTGATATTGATCTTGTGTGAATCAGATGATTGGTGATGTTACATGGTTATGGGTGGGGTTCTCAGGGCTAACATACATTTAGATGCTGCTCCATCTTAGAAATACATATCAGTTTGCTAACCTTGTTGGTCATCCATGCAATAGTCTGTTTGAAATAGCAACATGTCACGAGAGAGCTACCCTGAGTCTGAAAACTCCTGGATCCCACATCAAGTTTGTGCCAATACCATCAATTTAGTTCAGCTGTTTCATGCCAAGAATCTAAGGCTGTAGGTCCTGCTAGTCCCAGCAATCCAACATGAAGCTTACTTTCATCCATAAGAACTACTCATTATCAGCAGTAGATGGAGGAGTCTCCCCGCCCAAGAGTGAAGGATAATGTCCTGGATGGTTCCATCTTGACCAGAACTGCCTGTCTGCGCAGTCAAGTACCAAGAAGTCTGAACTAAAAAAGAGCCCCTAAAAATGCGCTGACATCAACCAAGCTATCAATCAGAAGTAAGTGGTGGCTAAATAGGTGAATATTTCAACAAAAGTTGAAAGAAGCCGTCCAAAGCCTCAGAACAACGGAGATCTGGGAATCAGGTGATGCTCAGCCCAAAAACCAAGCCATGGCAGCACAATTATTTCAATAGATTCAAACAAGACAATCCAGAAAATTCCTGGGATGATGTGAGCACTTGATCTTAAACAGCTGTATGGGCTGGGTTAGAGCTCAGGCTTACCCAGCAGTTTAACAAAGCCATAAAATTATCCACGTAGCAAGCTTTAAAGTTGCAGACAAGAAAGCTCCAATGAAAAGGAGCTCTGGTTAACTTAGATGCCGGTACAGCTTCTGTTGAGCCGCAGTATTGGTTTTACAGATTCTGGGCTGCTTGCTGTAACTCTTGAGCCTGAAATTGAGGCAATGATTGGACTGATTTACCAAACCGTTTGTTTGCAACCCCTGCTTCATTTCTTCAAACTGCTGTGTTTGCTATCCTTACCCTAGTTTTCTTGGTAGTTTCCTTCCAATGCCTCTACTTGGAGTTGACCCTTTGCAAATCTTGCCAGTGGGAATTATTTTCTTGCCAAATGCTTTTAGCATTTGGGTTCTTATCCTTGATTTATCAACCCTTTATAATTCCAGCAAGGCTCCACCATCACACAACAACCCAACCCTAATGGATAACCCATATGCTTGACTTGCTGCCTAACTAGGGCAATGGCCAACATTGTCTATCAAGAGGTAGCCTCTCCAACTGTCACCCTAGTTTCTCTACCCGTGTTGTCCTGGTGGTACCGGCATATACTCATGCAACTTGGACCTGCGCTGCAGATATTTTCCAGCAAGCTCCCAGTTCCCACCACATGGGTATGAACCATATCCCTTCACCTCCAACAAGGATATGCTCCCTCGATCTTTAAATTTCCTGGCTTTGGTAGCTGCTACCTAAGATGCAGTTACAGCATTGAGCGCGCCCAGATCTTCTCTGGTGCTTGGGTTGCTTGGCCATAAAGCTGCAAATAGGGATATGCCTTCATCATGCCGTACTACCCTGCATTACTTATCCAGGGCATGGCTAGGGCTGCAGCGGATCAGAAACGATGGCCGCTTTATAGAAACCGGCCATCCCTCTCAGATCCAGAAACGATTCTGAGGATCCGGCATAGCTACGGGGTTCCAAACCGTTCCCATACACGTCCGCGGACAATGGTTGTTTCCAGATTCCTTTCAAAAGCAAAGATTACCTTCTCCTTTCAGATCTTAAAATAGAAAACATGGCAGTTCGGATCTGGCTTTTCAATTTAAAAGTATGATCTCAATTGTAGAGTGTATGTAAAATAGGCGCGCTCAGAAAAATAAAGCCATCTTTGGCCATCGTTTCTGAAAATTATGGATCCCCCAGGTAAGGGGGATCCAAAATACAGAGACACTCTGGTGTGGATGGATTGATTACAGCAGATGCCGTGATCAGTGTGTTCTCAATCTGCCGCAGCCCTATGCTAGCATGGTTTCGGTTTATCGCAGCCGCTGTAGAAAGTTTAGTGCAGTGTAATGTCATGAACACCATAATGCGTTGGTATTACCCAAGGCCTAACTAGCGCTCGTTGGGAATAAGGCTAGCCAGTTACCCTTGCCCATACATTAAGCTTCAACCCTTTTGGGTACCCGCTTATCGACTTTAAATGGCTCAAGATTGAAGTTTGATGTAATTAGGTAACTGACCTAGCTGAACAGACAGGTTAAATTTCCTTCCCCAGACTTTGCTTTACTTCAATGATTTACCGCTACATTGTCCCTCCAGGACCATAACTCTACGCCATCAGAAGAGATTTCTGGAACAGGCCAAGTACATCCACCCGTTTTGACAGCAGATTTATACTTACAAGCTTACATGTGGTGCACTATTGTTATGCAGATGATATGTACAGCTGGAAGAGCTGCTATTCTCTTAAAAATAACTTCATTAAAGTCAGAAGCGGCGGTATAAGAATACTGTGGCTTAAGGGGATTGATTTAATGTTGTCTGGCTGGTCCATAGTTGGATGAGCTGCTAGCAAGAGTTTATTGGTTAGTACTATGGTTTACCAGAAGCAGGTCTGTTGTGGGTGGGTAAAACTGTTCACACAGCAAGTAAGCGTGTCAAGGTACAAGTTCTTTGGTTGCAACTGTCGAGTGATGTACACTTAATTACTCCCTTTGAGGGTAGAACACTCAAAAAAACACAAAGAAGCAGGTCTGTAGAATTGGTGTCGTGTTATTCAATCTTGGTGTTTACTGTATAGTTTGAAAGCTGGTGACAGCTTTGTTACGTTGTACGCAAAGTATATTGGAACATGCTGGGGTTGGGTATAGGATGTACCCTCTTCCTTTGAGATCAAAGTATGGTTAACTAAAGGAACGCTATCGAAAGGGATGTAGAAGTATATAATCGCGTTCGAAAATGGGAGATGCGGTCTAGCCAGAGAACGTATAGACATCAATTCATATGTTTGAGGTCTAAATCGAACCAAGAAACTGTGCTGTAATATCAAGTTTACTCGTGTATTGGGATGGCTATCTCTTATATTTGGACTACGCCATGAGAATTAAAGCTGTAAGAGAGTCACAAATCTTTTAATGAAACTTGTGCGCATTTATCATAGTTTAATTGCCCAGCCATCTTTTAACGAATAGATGCTCTACAATGGGAAATTGTTTACGTTGCATAATTAAGTGATGTATCAGGAGTCTCAAAGCAATATACAGGGGTGTAAAACTAGCTTATAAATACATGCCCGTAAAATCTCTCAAAATTTAATTCAGTTTTAAATCTAATGGTCCATTTAGGTAGTTAAGCAGCCGGAAAAGATAAAATAAACTACATGGGAACTTGAAAGGGCACTATTGTGTTCGCTGGTAATCAAAAGTTGTACCGTAAGTATTCGCAAAAAACAAAAGTAAGGAAAGTACGGAATTTAACATCTGACGAATGCCATATTCTGCAAAATTAATTCCTATCCTACTCTGACTTGAAATTCTTGAGAAGTAATGACTTTACGGCAGCTAATCTACCAGCATCTTTTCCACAGAAAACGAGTAGAAAACTTACCAGAAGTGCCAGGTACTTAAAAGGGTAGCAGAATTACAGATAAGTAGTAGTATATATTTAATAAGCACTGGTCTTAAAAAATACTTAAGCGAGGAGCTTTTCGATATCGGGCATCAGCGACTCAGGGGTAGACATGCTAGAATAGCGCTCTATGGACCTTGCCTTCTTTATTGATGAGGAATTTCTACAAGTCAGCTGGAAGCATTAATAAAGGCTTACCTCGAAGTTCCATTTGATACGAGTCAGACCAAGAATACCTGCCTTTTGGCTTTTCAGAAACTCGTACACAGGGTGAACATTGTCGCCATTGACTTCACTGAAAGATAAGCAACAGTGAAAAAATAAAAGTTACATTTTTCTCCATAAGGGGGAAAGTGACGCCATGGTTCAACTGGCAAAAGGAGGCGATCTCCTTATCATCGCCTGGCTCTTGAGAGCCAAACTGGTTGCAGGGAAAGCCAAGGATTTCTAAACCCTTATCCTTGTATTCTTTGTAAAGCGCCTCCAGCCCATCGTACTGGGGGTAAACCCGCACTTGGAAGCAGTGTTAACGATCAGAACAACCTTGTAGATTAGCTTCTAAAAACAAAACAAAGTACCTTGCCCTTAAGGGTAGAAAAATCCAAGGTTTCCCCCTTGTTAGTCTTTGCCGATAGATCGTAGAAGCTCATTTTAGTACTAGTTGTATAAGAGAACTGGTATGAGGCAAAGGCTTTTGACTGTCTAGCCTTAAATAGTTTCCCACTTTGAGGCTGGAGGCACTTGAATTTTAAAGCTTTCATAATGTTTTGGTTTTTGGCTTGAGGAATAGGTTTATACTGTGGGCGATAGACAATGGGTGAAAATAGTGACGTATTGCTCCAGCTCAGACTCGAATTGTCAAACATGTTCCACCCAAATTATCAGGCTTAGTATCTGGGCTGAGAACTAAAACCCGAGCAAAATAAATAATTGACGAAACTTTGCTTAAAAATATAACTTGTTTTAGATTTTCTGGCGAATATTCAAGAGGAAAAGAAGTAAACAGCTTGAATAGAACTGCTTCAATCCAGTTAGCTTTAAGTCAGGGCTAGGGCTGCGTCGTCCCACCCCCGGACAAAGATCTTTTTTCCGCCATTCTGGAAGATGGGATTTAAAATCAGCTTTAAATAGAAAATATATTACCTTTCACATTTTCAGAAACTTCGGACTGAATCCGGGTTTTGTCCGGGGGTGGGACGAGGCAGCCCTAGTCAGGGCTATCTCGATCAGAAAGTTATTTTAAATATTAAATTTTTTAAAATTACCGTTTTGGTTTAGCGGGCCAAAATAACTTGGTCACACAGGCATTAGTACAGGAATGCTGAGTAATTTGGCAAAGGGCTCAGGCACCCGCCAAAGCAATAAACCAAAGCTAAACCAGGGGAACCTTGGTGGCTTAGCAGATCTGTAAACATATCGAATAAAATCCCAAGGTAAGCTTCACTTTTCAACAAAATATGACAAGAACTAGAAGCCATACGAAGTGGGATATCCTTAGGGGTTGTCAAAACAAGCCACAAGTTTGTAGCATTTGGCTGACGTCGATAGCTTTTTTTATTTAGAAAACCATAATAAGCTAAAGATTGATGTGGTCGCGACTGCGCCAAATTCAATTCATCCAATCATACACTCTAAACCAAATCATTGGTCAACCAAACTGGCTGAGGAGCTGGCTCCCCGAGCCCCAATATTTTCCCCATCGCTTGCTCCAGAATTCTTTTAAAAAAGTTCCACCAGCAAATCCCAAGATGGTTCAGTTAAGGCTGAGGCACCATAATCCTATAGCTTGTTTTAAAAGTTGATCATACTTTTATTAGAAGCTGGGCACTGAAATCCTTCAGCTCGGACGGGATGGTGGCTCAAATCCGATCAACTTTAATCGATAAAGCGGGATTGTTTTATTTGTCAAATCCAAGTTCTCCCAACTAGGCTGTGGCGTCCCAACCCGGACAAAGATCATCTTTTTCCAGCATTCCAGAAGATCGGATTTAAAATCAGCTTTAATTAGAAAATATATTGCCTTCCACATTTTCAGAAACTCCGGACAGACTCTGGGTTTTGTCTGGGGTGGGACGGTCACAGGAACTGTGTGATCAATAGTTTCATCCATTTTTTGAGATTTGTAGATTAGGTCACAAAACAATCCACTCAGGTTTGGGCTGCAACTTTTGGAGCATATTACACCCTGTTGTTGTGGTGAACAACAAATATGTAAAAGTGTCTAGAGGAGGATTAAGGGAATCCGGATTAGAAGGTCAAGCCAGTTTTTATTAAAAAATCTTACGAACTATACATGTGAGATATGTAAATCTGGGATCCAGCTTTGATCCCAGTGACAATTCAGGATCACATTCCAAAAGTATCACGTGCAGGATCAGGGTTGAGTGGCAATCATTAAACTAACATTGGATATATTTCCATCTGGTTGCACATTACAACGAACAAATGTAGCTGTCAAAGATGCAACCGATAATCCCATCCTGTACAAAAACATGACGTAAATATAAAACAGTTTCCAAAGATAGATCATAAAGTATCATCAGGAGTAAACATAGGAGAAGCAAGATTATGCAAGGTCTTAAGCTTCTTGGGATATGATCATAAACCAATGCTTTAAGGCCCAATATATCTATGCTTGCTAAATATAAAAGGGTAGACAATATCTTCAAAAGCAACTGGATCAAGGCACCTAATAGCTTATACAAAGTGAATCAGGGTGGGATACACTATCTAGAAACACTCAATCTCAAACCCATAACTCAAATTTCCAGCTAAACTGTGCCTGATAACTTTAAACATAGATCAAAGCCCAAGAACATCTTTTGAAAAATATAAAAACCACACTGCTAGTCTCAAAACCATCCAAGGATCTCAAATCTGCACTAGAGTAGGGGCAGCTAGTGGCAACTATAGTGCACAGAGCTGTAAAGCCAACCCTTCAAAAGATTGTACCCATTTTATACCAAGATTTAGCCCCATACCAAACATCTTGCAACTGTACAACAGTCACTTTGAATTTTTAGCTAAATAAATACTCAATATATATTAAGTCGTTACATTATATTTTAGATCTTATATGGATAGGTTTATGGGATTCTCTGGTTAAGAGTTATTGGATAGGCTTGGTAGCTGTATAATATAGATGGTAAGATGTCTGGTGGAAATATTTGCTGTACTAATTAACAAGATTAAGGCAAGCTTGGCTGATTCAATCTTGGAGACTAGGTGTCATGTGAATGGATTAACTGGGAAGGTTAATTAAGTAATTACCCAGGAATATCATCAATGCGGATTTAGTTATAAGGAAAATGTTGTTGACTGTGTCACAAAGAAAGGTTGAGGTTAACTTAGAGGTAACCCCCCAAAATATGGTTTACAAGCGCCACATCAGCAAACTTATTAGGATAAAAGCATCACCTAATCAATTTTTAAAGCACCAAGGTGCCGCAGTGGTGCCTGGTTCAAGTTTCAAACCATCTTAATGAGGGTTAAAAAACCAACTGATGCAAAAATTGCTATCCAAGACAAAGGGGTCAAGCTAGCCAAAAGTGATCAGCTGTTCCCAAATCAGAACAACAAACACTAGGATCAGGGATTGGAATATTCCCCAGGGGTTTGACGCTAGAAGTCAGGATGCTTCAAGCCCAAACAATACACATTAATAACAGAAAATAGGTGATCATGGGCTTTATTAAGGGACTATCTCATAGGTCAAGGATGTGAAGGTCTTTTCTGGAAAAGATCTTGGTTGGATGGCACTGGTATGGCATAGGTCACAGGTTAGAGATCCAGATGAGATTCCAGAACTGGAGGGGGTTTCAGCCAAGCATGTATAAACAGTACATAGATGAAAAAATACTGTAAATTCAGAACCTAAACGTAAAAAGGCGGGATTGTAAAATCCTTGGTCCAAATTTCAAACCACATCTGTGGGCAACTCAGCTGAGTGAAAAATAAAATATTTAATAAGATCAAACATTTAATCTGACTTTTTTGGTTTATTCAATTTGGCAAATTTCAAACCCCTTGGGCAGATAACTCAGCTAACCAAAGACAAAACACAGCAAGCAAATGCAGGATACACAAAGCAAAAATACGGGATTCTAATGTACAGTTTGGTATTTCCTGTAAGTCTAACCCATCATAGACAACATGGAAAAATTAGCAAGTCTGAAACTGCGGGATTGTCAAATCCAAGAACCAAATTTCAAATCAAAAAATGGGGCAGATTTGAAATAAGTATAATCTATGGGGGTCTCAAACAGGATGTCAAAGGATCTAGAGTGGATTTACGCTAATTCTTTTGGGAATAATAGGCATTCTCAAAAATCACCATATTCCATTTTAGGATGGATAAAATTTAGGGCAAGTCACTTAGGTCAAAGTCCCTAAGGTCAAAAGTGCAAAAATAAAAAATGGGACCCCCAAAAGTGCAAAAATTGAAACACTATGTAGGGTGCAAAAATCAAAAATATCAAAGGTCAAAGTGCAAAAATTGATTTTCCAGAGGTTAACTTTGAAGCAGAATAAAATACAGCTTATAATATAAAACTATATATTTTAAAATCTATTCTAGACTGAAGAGACCCCAAGAAATTCATTTCTGCAATAGAAAATATATGCTAGATAATAAAAAATTCTTAAAGTAGCTGTTTTAAAAAGAACATTTATTTTAGTTTCAAAAGCAAAATTAGACTAGAATTTACATGTAGCTTTATTCAATTGAATAAAAATATGAAACTACACAAAAATGCTTTATAAACTATAAGTTTAATAAAAAGGTTAATTTAATTTCCAGCTTATGTAAAGCTATAATAATACTTCAGTATAAGCAAAATAAAGGATTTCTCCTGCAAGATACAAGCATATGATTTTAGGTGTTTTGGTTTATTAGTGATCTTATTTCAATGATAAAAGTTATAGAAGCTTATAATTAAAATAATATAAAGTAAATTACTTTCTTATTAAAGCTATACAATACACTTTTATACTTATAAATAAGATATAGTCTTATATCTTATTTATAAGTCACAATATTCAAAGATATCAAGAGTCTACCACTTACATATCATAAAAGGAAGACTTGAATATTTTATGTTAAAAAACTGTACTTTAACAAAATTATGATATAGGTAGTTCAAAGTTGTATATCAAAAAGAAACATTTTATACATCTTATTTTACTCTAATATATATAGTAAAAAGATATAGTAGAAGATAATTGAGGATAATAATGAAGAGATGATAATAGAAGATAATCAAGGGTAAGAATGGAAAGAGGATAGTAGAAGATACTCAAGGGTAATAATGGAAAGAGGATAATAGAAGATAATCAAGGGTAATAATGGAAAGAGGATAGTAGAAGAAAATTGAGGGTAATAAAGGAGAAAAGAAGAAGATAATTGAGGGTAAGAAAGGAGAGAGAAAAGAAAAGAAAAGAAAAGAAAAGGAGAAAATAATAGAAGAGAAAAGGAGAAGAAAAAGAAAAAGAAAAAGAAAAAATTTCTACTTGGTATCATATTTTATATAATCCACCCTCTTGACGACGCAGAAATTTTTTAAAAGTTTTTTGGCCCCCGGTGCAGCCAAGGGGCCAAACAAAACTTTTTCAAGGAGGAATGAGAGGTGGAAAGGAGAAACCTTCAAAAAAAAAACCAAGAGCTTATTGCACTTTGATTTTGTCCCCTGAAATAACATCAGGGAAACATAGTACAATATTATATTAATTTAATATTATTTGAATTTGCCTCCAAAACAC